>JBBPLF010001213.1:0-10761 GCA_038089615.1 Aureoboletus auriporus
GTTCCAGTGGAGTCTATGGTGGATGCAAGTGAACATGATAGGTAGAGCCTTCCTTTAGGTCTCTACATTCTTCCTCCGTAACGAAGGGGGAAGGTGAAGTAAAAAAAGAATTGTCCAGGTGTCAACTAAGATCGTAACACCACCCACAGCAGCTATCAAAGGTTTTGTGACTCATATTCCTGAGATCCAGAGCCTTGTTCTACTCTTTACCATTTACCAAAGGTATCTTGTCCAATACCTAGAATTGGACCCAGATGAAAAGATAGCCAAACTATGGAAAAAGAGAATCAATAAAAGAATCGAAACTCTCATTAGGAAAACCATGCTTGCCACCGAATTTGCAGTGAAAGAACCCCACAAAGAAGAACTACTTCCCCCAGAATACGAGGAGTTTGCTGATGTCTTTGCCAAATGAGAAGGAGATAAACTACCACCCTCTCGACCATTTGATCATGGCATAGATCTCAACGGAACCTTCATATCCAAGGTAGCAAAAATACACCCCCTGAACCCCAAGGAAAAGGAAGCCTGTAAGGATTTCATCAATGAACATCTGAAATCTGGGAAAATAGTCCCATTCAAATCCCCACAGGTTCCCCCTTTTTCTTCATACCAAAGAAAGATGGATCAGTATGGCCTTGCCAGGACTACCAATACCTAAACTCCCATACCACTAAGAATGCTTACCCACTTCCACTCATCTCTGACCTCATTGATCAACTCAAGGGATCGTCCATTTTTACCAAAATGGACATACAATGGGGATACAACAACATCCTCATCAAACCCCAAGACAGGTGGAAGGCAGCATTCATAACCCCCATGGGGCTCTTTGAACCAACTGTAATGTTCTTTGGCATGTGAAACTCCCCAGCCACATTCCAAGCCCTGATGAACCACATCTTCGCTGATCTCATAGTAGAAGGATGGCTGATCATCTACATGGATGACATCCTCATCCACTCCAATGACCCAACTATACACCAGGAACGAACTCGTTGGGTCCTCTAATGACTTAGAGAACATCAACTATTGCTGAAACTGAAAAAGTGTTTCTTCGATAAAGAAGAAGTGGAATACCTTGGAATGATCATCCGAGCGGACCAGATCCAGATGGATCCAGTGAAATTACAGGCCATCCATGAATGGCAACCCCCTAGATCAGTAAAAGCAGTCTGATCATTCATCAGATTCTGCAACTTCTACAGAAAGTTCATCCCAAACTTCTCCAACAAAGCGGAACCCCTACATGACTTAACTAAGAAAGGAGCCAAATGGGAATGGACCAAGGAATGCGACGACACCTTCCTAGCCATCAAACAGACATTCACCCAAAAGCCTGTCCTTCAGATGCCTGACATTACAAAACCTTTTACTGTTATGACAGATGCCTCCTTAATGGCCATTGGAGCAGTCCTCATGCAGGAAAATAGCAATGGTGACCTACATCCTTGTGCATACCTCTCAAAAACCCTCTCCCCCACTGAACGAAACTATGACATCTATGATCATGAACTCCTTGGAGTAATCCATGCTCTAGAAGAATAGAAACATTACCTACAAGAAACAGGACTCCCAGTAATGGTCATTACCGACCACAAGAACCTCGCCTACTTTAAGGAACCACAGAAACTATCCAGGAGACAGGCATGATGGATGCTATTTCTTCAGGACTTCGACCTCTCCTTTTCCCCTGTATCAGGAACACAAATGGGACCCACTGATGCATTGTCTCGACGAGACACTGTGGATACTTCTCAGGACAACCAGGAAGTTACCCTCCTACCCGAGGATATCTTTGTCCACACTCTCAACTTCGCTCTCATTGAAAAAATTGCTGAGTCAACCCCATCTGATCTGTTGATCATCACAGCCCTTAAAGCCCTAACTGAAGGAACCCCCCTGATCACCAAATCTTGACCTACAGACTGGGAATATAATGAAGGAATGCTCTACTACAAACACTGACTCTATGTTCCGGAACCCGCATGATGTTATGATCTTAGTTGACGTCCGGACAATTCATTTTTCTTCACCTTACCTTTCCCCTTCATTACAGAGGAAGAATGTAGACACCTAGGAAAGGCTCTAATCCTTCACACTCATTCACTTTGCCTTTCCTCTGGTTCTGAACCCAGACCTATCGGAACCACCTTACACCTTACCTCGCTATTCCATTCTACATGGAACCACACTGGAACCACATGGAACCACATTTCCTCTTCACCTTCGACTGGAACCATGGGAACTACACCGGAACCCTTCGGAACCACATTTTGACACTTGTCACTTCCTTTCTCTTATCTTGTTCTAACTCGGAACCACAAGGACCATTCCCCTCGGCAATGCCCTTCCTGTGCATTGCCTCATATCTCCTAGACCATCTGCCTCGCCTCGCATCTAGACCGCCACTGCCCTACGCAGCACATCTAGACCGCCACTGCCCTGCACAGCACCCCTAGACCACCACTGCTTTATGCAGTATGCAGCATGCATTGCCCGCCTCTGCCTAATGCAGCACGCATCGCTTACTCACTGCCTTATGCAGCTCCTTACTGCGGCTACTGCCTTCCGCAGCCTCCCAGCCTAGTATAAGTAGTCTACCCTCCTCACTGGCATTCCTCAGCCAGTTCTATGCACTTGGATGTACTTCTCTCCTCTAGTACTCTCCTATACAATGTCTGGTCTCCCGAAGTACTTGTGTGTGACAATGCTTTGAAGTTCTCGTCACACCAACGTCTGGAGCCACATATCAAGTGCTCTCAGTTCTCAAGAAGTGCTAGAGAGAGTGGTTATATCCTCAGCGTCATTTGTTCTATGATTCGCTTGCACGATCTCACGACGGCAAATCAACAAATCTAACATACGACAGGGACTTGTCTGCTTTACCCATGAAAGTGACCATGGAGGACATGGAGGAATATTCTGCACCACCAACCTCATGCAATGAGACTATTGGTGGCCCAGGATGACCACCTTCATCCGCAAATTTATCCAGGGATGTGCAACCTACCAGGCTAATAAAGTGAACACACATCCCACTGTCCCATCATTGACACCACTCCTATCATCTTGTACTCACCCTTTCCAGCAGGTATCAGTCAATCTCATTACCAACCTGCCCCTATCCAATGATTATGATTCTATCATGGTCATGGTCGACCATGGCCTTATGTTAACACTGGGCGTCGGAACATAGCACAGCGAACACTCAAAGTAGTTCAGAGACTTGTTGTGGGTGAAGCAAAGAGAAAAAAGTTCTCACTACCCAATGTGCACACTTGGGACTCATGGATGTGCTGAGTAACAATGCTGGATTGCGTAGAACTAGCTGGGGAAATACAGGCAAAGTCTGGTAGGTACTTATATGATGTACGATACTGTGCAATCCAGTGAGCACAGTATGGGCTATGTATCAATGAGTAAGGGAACACGAGTCACCATATAAGGAGAATGGTGACGAGGAGAGGTTTGGTCCATTATGTAAGAAAAGGTAAGGCGTGACTCAACAAGTAAAGCATGACTCAACAAGTTAAGCGTGACTCAACAAGTAGGATGAGGAAATGAAGGAACCTAATAGGGAGAAGAAGATAGGTGTCTTGTAAAGACATGAGGAGAGACGATGAGTCCATAGACATAGGAAAATGAGGGGTTATAAGGGAAAATCATAACACCTTATGAAGGGGGTAATTCTCATATCCTACCACAAGACCATTGATTCCACAGGAGTTGCCCAACTTTTCTTCACAAATGTATTCAGACACTATGGATTACATGACCACTGCATCTCTGACAGGGGACCACAATTCGCATTGACCTTTGCTCGAGAACTCTCTAGACTCCTGAAATACAACCTAAAACTCTCGTCCGCATACCACCCTCAGACTGATGGAGAAACTGAATGAGTAAACCAAGAACTTGAAACCTACTTGCGCATATTCTGTGATGGACACCCTGAACAATGGGTGGAATTAAAACCTTCGACTATGGTACCTATCAAGAAAACTATCCCCCAAATGAGAAGGGCCATTTGAAATCACACAAGTCATCTCCCCTGTATCATATCACCTCAAACTGCCACTGACCTGGAAGATACACGATGTCTTCCATGCCTCCCTCTTATCCCTTTATTGAGAGACTGCGGAACATGGCCCTAACTTCTTGGATCCACCACCTGAGCTGATTGGTGGAAAAGAAGAATACAAAATAGACACCATCCTCTCATATAGGGGAACACGAGGATGAAGGCAATACCTCATGTCTTGGAAAGGATACTTTGCAGCAGAAAATACCTGGGAATCAGAGGGAAACCTCAAACACACACAAACCCTCCTGGACAAATATAAGTCCTCTCACCTAAAAGACTTCCCCCAATAAATGCTCTGAAAGAGAAACTTCAAATTCCAACCTGGTCTTCCATTCTACAAGTTCTTCTTCCTCTACCACAACAACTTTCCACCATCTCATCCCCTCGGACACCAATACTTCTGTAACAGGAAGTACAACAACTGTCCCTGGCATTACAAATCATGACCCAGCAAACCACCCCCTCACGCATCTTCCATAATTGCATCATGGCCCGAGGAACTTATGAGTCCCTCATGGCCCAAAACAATCGACTCCAATTACCATACCCCTATGTCATTTACTCTAATCACCTTCCTGCTCACCTGAGGAGAATCCTCTTTGCCTCTGTCTTAAACACCCCAGCTCTATCCTTGCGCATGGAGCTAGACCTGTGCTACAATTATGACAAGAAAACCAAAGACCTGTGCATCCTCTTCCTGTTACGATTCACCCCTATTCATTTTTCCTTTTGTCATCTTGCTTACTTCTCCAAGGCGTTCTCATCGGACGTCTTGTCATCTTGCTTACCCTTCTATGCGTTTCTATCGGACACGTGTCTTGCTGTACAGCCCGCTTGACATCATCCTTTCCTCTTTCACTTTACTTGCTGTGTATTACTAAACATTCTTCGGAATTCCTTCGCATTCTATTGCTTAGTAATTCCTCTTTTCTTTTCCTATATAAACCCTACGATACCTAACGATGTACCTTACGCTTGACCTACCTGGAATAGCATCACTCTTGTACATTATCTTTGATCCTTTGGATCCCTTGTCTCCCTCATAGTCCTCGTCCTACTCTGAGTGGACGCTCCCTCGAACCCTTGAACCACCGACGACAGTGTTGTCATCGGAAGAACCCCCTTGAACCCTTGAACCCTTGAACCATCTACGACGAACGTTCATCCTAGACAGAACCCTTGAACTGACCAGGTCAACACTTACCTCTACCCGAGTTGAGCGTAACACTTCCAAACCTACCAAATCATCTGTCTCACCACCCACCAGCTCGTCCCTCATGACTCCCTGGAACAATTTGTGTCCACTATGCAAACTGGAGTAGATGAAGCCTGCTCTCTCATCCTCAACCTCCTTTATGAGGAAGAATTCGGACATCTGGTAGACCGCATCAATGAGAATCTGCTTTGACCCATCGTGGAACCTTTCTTTGATATCATGAGTGTCCATGAGTACAGGATCTATGTAGGGGATGCCCCATGCACTGTGCTATTTGATCCTCACCTCGACACGCCCATGTCTGTTGAAAGGACCCCTTCCCCTGCTCTCCAAATTCCACCCCCACGCTCCCCAGAAAGAATGTACTTTCCTGCCCTGCTATCCATCCCTGAGTCACCAAAGATCGATGCCCATGCCCTCACTTCCTCCAGCTTTTCAGAAGACTATCCAGTCGCCATCCATTTGCCCACCCCTGCCCTTGAGGACATGCAATGAGGAACTCTTACTCGCCATGAGAGCCTACTACCTGCAAGGCTCCCACAAGCAACTCTAAACACCTTAGGGGGTACCCTTCACCCGTTACTCTATTCCTTTCAAGGAACCAGATCAGCATCCCTGGACGGAGCAGGCACCTCTCGAAACCCCATTAACATCAACACATCCAACATCCCAGCATGCCCCCCAAAGAAACGCCTCTGCTGTCACCAATGTGGAAAGGCAGATCATGTTCGAATCTTCTGTGGGAAGTACATCTGCCCCTGGTGTTACAAACATGCCCCAGGGCATGTCCAGGCTAAATGCCATTGACAACAATGTGGAGAATGCAACGAGTATGGACACATTCATGCCCATTGCCCAGTTTACAATGGGCTCGACCATGATGATGGCTTTCTCGATGAAGACATTGACTTCACCAACTATGAGGTCAACAAGGGAGATATTGATGGGCCAAATTGCTGAGCAGGTGCTTCAGCATTACAAAGGGGGTAATGTTACAGTTTTCCCGTATAACCTGTCTTTTCCTTATGTTTATGGACTCATCATTTCATCTTGTGTCTTCGCCAGACACTCATCTTCTTCTCCTTCCTAACTTCCCTGCTTCCATTCCAGAATCCTTCGGAACCACACTTACCCTTTCCTTGTACTCATCATTTCACCTTGCGTCTTCACCAGACACTCATCTTCTCCTTCCTAACTTCCCAGCTTCCATTCCAGAATTCTTCAGAATCACACTTACCCTTTCACCTTTGACTGGAATCACAGGAAATCCTTCAGAAACCCTCGAAACCACATTTTCTTACATAACAGACTACTTCCTCCCCGGCATCGCTCTTTTTACACAATGCCTCATGTCCCACTATTCACCATCACATAGCCATGATGCTGCGGACCCAGCCTCACGCAGTATGCAGTAACACTGCTCCTACTGTGCACATAGGATTATGCAGCACATAGCTAGTATAAATAGTCACCTGCCTTAGCCTGTATTCCTTAGCTAGTTCTGTGCAATTCAACGTTGTTACTTAGCACCTCCACGAGCCCCAAGTGTGCACATTGGGTAGTGAGACTTCTCTATTGCTTAGCCCACAACAAGTCTTTGTGCTACTTCGAGTGCATGCTGTGCTACGTTCTGACACCCAGTGTGACAATGTGGTGCCTCATGCCCCCTTTATTACCATCATATAGCTATGCCACTGTGGACCCTGCCCTGCACAGTACACAGCAACACTGCAGTGACTGCGCATATAGGATTGTGCAGTACATAGGTAGTATAAGTAGTTGTCAGTTTATCCTGTATTCCTTAGCTAGTTCTATGCAATCCAGCATTGTTACTTAGCACATCCACAAGCCCCAAGTGTGTGCATTGGGTAGTGAGACTTTCTATTGCTTCACACACAACAAGTCTTTGTACTACTTCAAGTGTATGCTGTGCTACATTCTGATGCCCAGCATTAACAGATTTTACCCTTGTGCTAATCCAGGACATAGGTCATCTTCAAGCATTGGTGGCATTGGTAGCAGCACCATGACATCACCCTGTGGTTCCAGATTCATGTTGCATGGGTTGTCATTATGAAGGTTGTCATTGCTAGGATTCATAGGAGGATAATCTTCATTGGAAAATGTTGGAATATGGGCAAGTCTATCGTTTTCTTGATCTTTCGAACAATGCATAAAGTTTTCTTCATCAAATGTGGCATTTGTAAAGATGAATATTCTTTGATCTCTCTTTGACCAGAATCTCCATCCTTTGGTGTAAGGTTCACCCTACAAATGTCATTTTCACAGACTTTGGAGACAGCTTGTCAACCCATCATTCTGGAGGGATAAAGACATATGCATGACATCCAAAAATCCAAAAATAAGAAGCATTTGGTTTGCCTTCATCAAGCTTAAAGAGCTTGATGGGTGTCTTCCAATCAAGTTGACACATTGGTTGCCTGTTGTAGATGTGGACTTGTCATATCCCAAATATTCACCAAGTCCAACTCTGGTCCTCCAGTCACTCCTCCGATCACTTCACACCAACTCCAGTGCATTCTCGCATACTCCTTACTTCTGTACCTCTGAACTTCTATTTTTAGTATAATTTCATTCTTATGCTATCCTTCATTTCTGCTTTGTAATAACTCCATATATTGGTGCTCGCTTAAAAGCACTGCTCTGGCTATGTTTCTCCTGTCTCCGTTCCACTTGTCAATCTCTTAGTAAACTCTGTTACTAATCTGTCTCCATCCTCTGTATATAAACCTGTAGTTCAACCTCTTTGTATTTTAGTCAAATCAAATTGAGTTAACTGTCTATCAATTCCTCATTGATCCTCTGACTCAACTCCAAGTCCCTCTGATCCTCTCTCTTTGGATCATCCTCCAGTATTTAGAATCCTTTACAGATCTTTGTACAACTCCAACCTCTGCAAATTCGGGATACACAGATTCAGTAAGGGTGCAGCACATAAGCTGAAGCCAAGTCCCATCAGACCTGTCTCTAACAGGACTTCAGTCTCAATAGTGTCTTGCCAGAATGCTTTTGGTAAACAGGCATGGTGGCACATGACTACTTCTTTTTCCAACATGGTACAATTGAACCTCTCGGCACGTCTGTTTTGCTGAGGGGTATTAGAAATGGAGGTTTGATGAGTAACTCCATGAGACGTTAGGAATGTCTGGAAGTCTTGTCCCATAAATTCACCCCCTTGATCCGAACATATCAAGGACAAGCGATGACCAGTAAAAATCTCAGCCCAAGTAACCATATTAGTAAACTGCATCAAAGTATCTGACTTGTGGTGCAAGAAAGATATCAAGGCATAGCCAGAGTAATCATTGATGAAAGTAAGAATATAGTGTGTGCCTGATTGTGGCTGCACAGGCATAGGACCAACAAGATCAGTATGCACCAGAGCAAGAGGATGAGAAGCCCACTTGGAGAATTCATGGAAAGTCGCTTGATGCATTATCCCCAACTGACATCCCCAGCACTGATGTGGGTAAAGCAATGCACTGTCAGTGGTACTATCAAAGGTAGGAACACCAGAAAGATTGGTAAAAGCTTTGCGAAGGGCATTTCAGGATATATGGCTGAAATGTTGATGTCAAATCTGAGAAGAAATAACTTTGCTAAGGAGTGTAGTGTTCAACATCGGAGTAATCATCATCGACTGAAACCAATGAAGATTATTGCCTAGAGAACTGTTAATGCTGGGTGTCGGAACGTAGTACAGCGAACACTCGAAGTAGTTTGGAGACTTGTTGTGGGCGAAGCAAAGAGAAGAAGTGTCTCACTACCCAATGTGCACACTTGTGGCTCGTGGATGTGCTAAGTAACAACACTGAATTGCGTACAACTAGCTGGGGAAATACAGGCAAAGTCTGGTAGCTACTTATATGATGTATGATACTGTGCAATCCAGTGTGTGCAGTAAGGGCTATGTGACTGCGCACTGCATAAGGCGATGTGCACAGTATAGGCTACGTATCGATGAATAAAGGAGCATGAGTCATCATATAAGGAGAATGATGACGAGGAGAGATTTGGTCTGTTATGTAAGAAAAGGTAAAGCATGACTCAACAAGTAAAACGTGACTCAACAAATTAAGCGTGACTCAACAAGTTAAGCGTGACTTAACAAGTTAAGTGTGACTCAACAAATTAAGGCATGAAGATGAAAGAACCTAATAGGGAGAAGAAGATAGGTGTCTTGCAAAGACACGAGGGGAGATGATGAGTCCATAGACATAGGGAAAAGAGGGGTTATAAGGGAAAATTGTAACAAGAACTGTCTTTCACCCAGATGACCAGGTGTTGCTCCTTGTTCCAAATCTGAGATCTTGTAGCTGAGATAACACAATGATAACCACAATCGGTGAGAGAATTAACTGATAACAAACAGTGTGCAGCTTGTGAGGCATGCCACACATCTTCTAAGACCAAAGAGGTTGTATCTTTCAGATCAACTTGATGAATGATAATAGTTGTTAATGCTGGGCATCAGAACGTAGCACAGCGAACACTTGAAGTAGTTTGAAGACTGGTTGTAGGCAAAGTGAAGCAATAAAGTGTCTCACTACCCAATGCACACACTTGGGGCTCGTGGATGTGCTGAGTAACAACGCTGGATTGTGTAGAACTAGCTGGGGGATACAGAAGACTCTGGGCTACTACTTATACTATAGAAGTGCTGTGTATTCCTATGTATGCAGTAATGGCAGTGTTGCTGCTTGCTGCGTGCTGTGTGCTGTGTAGGGCTGGGTCTGCAGTAATGAGGCTATGTGATGGAGAAGACATGAGGTATTGCACAAGAGAGCAATACTGAGGAGAGGTAGTCTGAAAGCGAAAGAAAGCGGAATGAGGAAGGGTTGGACCACATACAGCAAAGGTGCAGGGAGAGATGATCAAGCCATAGATGTAAGGAAAAGACAGGTTATAAGGGAAGATTGTAACATTACCCCCTTCGTAACGCTGAAGCACCTGCTCAGCGATCTGGCCCATCAGTGTCTCCCTCATTGATCCCATAGTTGGTGAAGTCGATATCCCCATCAAGAAAGCTGTCATCACAGTCGAGCCCATTGTAAACTGGGCAATGGGCGCAAATGTGTCCATACTCATTGCATTCTCCACATTGTTGTTGGTGGCATTTGACTTGGTCATGTCCTGGGGCACGTTTGTGGCACCATGGGCAAATGTACTTTTCACAGAAGATCCGAACGTGATCTGCCTTTCCGCATTGGTGACAGCAGAGGCATTTCTTCGGAAGACGGGCTGGGATATTGGAAGTGTCGACATTAATGGGATCTCAAGGGTGTTCCGAAAGGAATGGAATATGGGGTGAAGGGTATCCCCTAGAGTGTTTAGGGTGGCTTGGGGGAGTCTCGGTGGTAGCAAGCTCTCATGGCAAGTAAGAGCTTGTTGTTGCATGTCCTCAGGGGCAGGAGTGGGGGGGATGGGTTGCGACTGG
>JBBPLF010001214.1:0-10751 GCA_038089615.1 Aureoboletus auriporus
GATAAGATAAGATTAGATTAGATAAGCGTAAAATTGACAACACCATCTCTCTCCTTTCTTATGACATCCCCGCTTTCTCCACTCTCATAGATTCTGGCTCCTCCGATTGTTTTATAGATACCTCCTTTGTGAATAAACACACTCTTTCAACTTACTCCGTCCCTCTGTTGCAACTCCACCTTTTCGATGAAACCTCAAACTCCATGATCACTCAAGCTGTTGACCTCTCTGTCCGTTTCCGAACCAGTGATATGTATCACTCCGACGACATTTTATGTCACTCCGCTGGATGGCTCCTGCTCACTTGTTCTAGGACACAACTGGCTCACCTGCTACAATCCGTTGATTGATTGGGTTTCGAGCATTGTTCCGTTCACCTGAACAGCCCTTGCCAGCACCCCCGAGCTCAACTCTGCAGCATCCGGACTTACCTCCTCTGGCTGACCCACCATCCGATCCACCGTGTTTCTCCAACCGCAAGACTTCTCCAATCACGATCATCAGTGCCCCCGCTTTCGCGCTGGCATGTTGCCTTGAAGGATCTATGCAATTCAGCATGCAAATCTGTCCTCAAGGGAGTTATCTCCACACTGCCTCCGCAAACCCTGAACCCGTCGATCTCTCTGGAGTTCCTCCAGAGTACCATGACTTCTCCAATGTGTTCAGCAAGAGCAAGGCCTCTATCCTTGCCCCTCATCACGAGCACGATCTGAAGATTGACCTCGAGGACAGTGCTTCTCCTCCCATTGGTACCACCTATTCCTTCTCCCCATCTGAACTTGAGTCACTCCAGGCATTCCTTGATGAACGCCTTGCAATGGGTTTCATCTGCCCCTCCTCCTTCGCTCACACCGCTCTGGTCCTCTTTGTCCACAAGAAGGATGATTCACTCCACCTCTGCGTCGACTTCCGAGAACTCAACAAAATCATGAAGAAAGACCACTATCTGCTACCCCACATCTACGATCTCCTGGACACTCCGAGCCATGCAAAAGTTTACACCAAGATCAACCTCCAGCACGCATATCATCTGGTTCGTATTACCGAGGGTGATGAATGGAAAATGTTACGCTTAACTCGGGTAGAGGTAAACGTAGACCTGGTCAGTTCAAGGGTTCTGTCTAAGACGAACGTTCGTCGTAGATGGTTCAAGGTTTCAAGGGTTCAAGGGGGGTTCTTCCGATGACAACACTGTCGTCGGTGGTACGAAGGTTCGAGGGAGCATCCACTCGGAGTAGGACGAGGACTACGAAAGAAACAAGGGATCCAAAGGATCAGAGACGATGTACAAGGGTGATGCTATTCCAGGTAGGTCAAGCATGAGGTACAATTGTTGGTATCGTAGGGTTTATATAGGAAAAGGAAAGGGGAATTACTAAGCAATAGAGTGCGAAGGAATTCCAAAGAATGTTTAGTAATACACAGCAAGTAAGGTGAAAGAGGAAATGATGATGTCAAGCTGGTTGTACAGCAAGACACGTGTCCAATAGTGTTAGATTCGTTGATTTGCCATCGTAAGATCGTGCAAACGAATCATAGGACAAATAACGCTGAGGATATAACCGCTCTCTCTAGCGCTTTCGTATGAACTGAGAGCACTTGATACGTGGCTCCAGACATGGGTGTGACGAAGAACCTCAAAGCATTGTCACACACAAGTACTTCGGGAGACCAGAGATTGCATAGGATAGTACTAGAGGAGAGAAGTACATCCAAGTGCGTAGAACTGGCTGGGGAAATGCCAGTGAAGAGGGTAGACTACTTATACTAGGCTGGGATGCTGCGTAAGGCAGTAGCCGCAGTATGTGCTGCGTAAAGCAATGCGTAAGCTATGTATGCTGCGCGGGGCTATGCGTGCTGCGCGAGGTAATGCGTACTGTGCAAGGCAATGCGTGCTGCGCGGTGATGCGTGCTATCCGGGCTGCGTAGGGTAGTGGGACTGCGCGTGCTGCGTAAGGCAATGCAGGGTAATCTAGATGGGATCGGGAGATGCGAGTCATCATCGGGAGATGTGATGACGAGAGGGGAATGGTCCGTAAAGTAAGGAAAGGATGAGTGTGACTCATCAGGGGTAGCGTGACTCAACAAGTGAGCGTGACTCAACAAGTGAGTGTAGCGTGACTCAACAAGTGTGAGGGAGAGTCTTCCTCCGGGTGGGAAGGTGTTGACATTCCTCCTCCGAATGGAAGGTGAAAGCTTCTACATTCCTCCTCCAAATGAAAGGTAAAGGATCGCGTGAGGAGGAAGGAAAAATGAATTGTCCGGGTGCCAATTCAACTCGTAACAATGTCAGGATCCATTGTGGAAATTACATCTGCCCCTGGTGCCACAAACGCACCCCAGGACACATCCAGGCTAAATGTCATCAACGACAATGTGGAGAGTACAATGAGTATGGACACATTCGTGCCAATTGCCTGGTTTACAATAGGCTTGACCAAGATGATGGTTTTCTTGATGGGGACCTTGATTTCACCAATTACAAGGTCAACAAGGGAGATATTGATGGGCCAGATCACTGAGCAGGTGCTTTAGCATTACGAAGGGGGTAATGTTACAGTTTTCCCTTATGACCCATCTTTTCCCTATGTCTATGGGCTCATCATCTCTCCTCATGTCTTTGCAAGACACTTGTCTTTTTTCCCTCACTAGTTTTCCTGGTTCTGAACCAGAATCCATCGGAACCACAACTATGACTCTTCACCTTTGACCAGAACCACAGGGAACTCTTCGGAACCCTTCAGAACCACGTTTACACTTTATTTCTCTGTCCCAACCTTTCACCTTCAACCAGAACCACAGGGACCTCTTCAGAACTCTTTGGAACCATGACTTCTTACCTAATGGACTACTTCCTCTTTGGCACTGCTCTCCTTATGCAATGCCTTGTGTTCCTTTATTCACCATCACTCAGCCACAGTGCTGTGGACCCAGCCTTACACAGTATGCAGCTAACATAGCTTTTACTGCACGCACTGGCCTGGACAGCACATGCTTAGTATAAGTAGCCACTCGCCTCTGCCTGTATTTCCCTAGCTAGTTCTATGCAATCCAGCATTGTTGCTTAGCACTTCCATGAGCCCCAAGTGTGCACATTGGGTAGTGAGACTCCTTATCTCTTTGCTTTGCCCACAACAAGTCTTCGAACTACTTTGAGTGTTCGTTGTGCTACATTCCGATGCCCAGCATTAACAGACTAGCTGTTTGCCTTTGCAATAAATGAAAAGTCCAGCATCTGTTTTGAGATGCATGAATCCAAGTTCCCTCATGGATTGGTTGAGGGTGCACCACCAGGCTAATCCAGCTTGCTTAAGGCCATATATAGCACAAAAAAGTCAGAGGACTTTCTTTCCTTTTAATTTGGGTGGAGAGAACCCTTCAAGAAACTCCATATAGAGTTCCTCTTCAAGTATGTCATATAGATAGGCAGAGCATACATCAAGTCTGGTAATATACCAGTTTTCCAATGCTGAAAGGGCGAACATGGCCTGCATCATTTCAAAACATACAACTGGGGAGAATATTTGATCAAAGTCCATGCTTTCCACTTGGTAGAAGCCTTTGCAACAAGGCGGGCTTTCTTACAGCCATTGGATTTGACGTCAAAAACCCATCGATTCTTGATGATCTTTTGGTTGGGGGGCTTGTTGACCACTTCCTAAACCTTTCAATCCTTGAGTATTTGGAGCTCATCCTCACAAGCTTTTCTCCACAGTTTCTGGTCGTCACATGGTAGACATTGGATGTCTCGGTATGACCATTCATGATAATTCATGTTGGTGGACTCATCTGTAGCTGGTATAGCGCATTTGCAGAGAAAATTGGCTAGCACATCTCCCCCTTTTATGGTCAACCGCTCGACATTGGATTCTGATGGAGTGGGAGAAGAGGGGAGGTGACCAATGATTTGAGGAGAGTTTGTACCAGGGCCAGGGACAACAGGTGGTTCCACCCTGGAACCAGAACTGAAATCAGGGCAGTGCCAAGCAGAGCCACATTCTGCATCTCAGAGTTGGTTGAGGGGGTGATGCTGCTTGCCATAGATGTTGCCGGGGCAGAGTGGAGACTGCCGAATTCTCTCAGAATGGCACAGTAGTGTGGGAGGACCAACAGGAGGGGCCCAGCGTGGCCTAGGCAGTGTCTGAGGGAGTGGTTGTGGAGGGGGAGCCACTGGGCTGGCTGGGCAAAGTGCCAAAGGATGAGGAGGACTGTTGGAAGCAGATTCCATATTGGACCAACTGTCCTCAGAAGAAGAGGAAGGTGAGGAATCAGTGTCCTTATGGGAGTGGCAGTCCTTAGAAGCCCTAGGAAGAGGCTGGTGCAGTTTGGCACCAGGACAGTGGGGGAATAAGTGCTCGTCAAAGATGGTGTGTGCAGAGGTGTGAAGCACATTGTTGGGCTTCATGAACAGGAAGTTGGTGGTACTTCCCTCAGCAACACCCAAGTAGATCATTAGTTGGGATCTAGGTTGGAGCTTCCCTTCACGGGTCTCGGAGGCAAGGTGTACATGGGCACCACATCTGAAAACTCATAGGTGGGAAATGGAAGGTTTCTCCCCCTGAAGTAGTTTGAGGGGGGCTTTCCAATTCAGGCAGTTGTTAGGGGTGCAATTGTACATGTGAGCCACATGCAGGATTGCAAACTCCCAGTAGGAGGATGGTAGGCAGGCATGTAAGCACATGGCCTGTGCCTTTTCCATCAAGGTGCAAATGAATTGCTTCACTCGGCCATTTTGCTGATGGGTGTATGGGGCAGATTGTTGTATGTTGATACCATTATCGCACATATACTCTTTGAATGCCCTTGAGATGTATTCTCCTCCTATGTTGGAATGCCAGTGTTTGACAAGGGCATTGTATTGAGTGCAGATAAAGGCAAAGAACTGCTTCACAGTCCAAAGGGTCTGATCCTTGGACTTGATGCAAATGACCCAACCCATGGATGTATAGTCATCATAGAAGACAGTGTACTTGTATTTGTGGTATGACTCAATCTCAAAGGATTTCAGGTCTGAATGAATCAACTTAAAGGGAGCAGAAGCCTGCATCTCGCTATGAGGAAAGGCAATTGGACTGTTTGCCCGTCTCACATCCTGGACATATTTGTTGTTTAGGTGGGATGGTGATGTTTGGAAAGTCCTCTATGTGATGCTTGGTGGCCTTCAGTACCTCATTGGAGGGGTGGCCAAGCTGGCAGTGCATGAGATCATAATTCAAAGAAGCGGTCATGGAATGATTCGCATTTGGGTGCATGGCAAGTGCTTTGATCCAATACATAGTGTCACCATGACTGTGAAAGGTGTGGATCGTCCAATCTGTGCATTTATCAAGAAAGGAGATATGGATGGGCCCATTTTGAAGGGTGAGACATAGGTCTCTGAGCAGGGTACCCATGGATATCAATTTGACATTGCAGTCAGGCATGTAAATTACCAGTGATAACCACACAGATAATCTGTTAAAGTTGATAATGACAGTGCTGACACCAAGTATGCATGCTGTTCCATTTGCAGTTTGGGAGTGCATTGGCTTGTCATATGCATGATATTCTACATAATTGGAATGATCATGCATGAAGTGGGATGATGCACTGGAATCCAAAAGCCATACATTGGGTGGTGTTTTAGTCAGGTTTGCTCATTGTGTACCTTCACCATTGTGCTTGATACAATCATCACACATAGAGTATGGTAAGATAGTAGTGGTATTGTCTGACTTATCTACTACAAGCAGTGCACACAATGTATATAGTTGTGGTGTGATCTAAGGCATGGGAGTGTCAGTGCCGGGGTAGGGGTGGAGAGGAGGCAGGGACTTGTCATAATGCTGTGTCCTCAAAGAACTGGGAGACATAGTCATCCCATCCTTCATCTCCAAGGCTTACCGCATTGTCGTTGTCGACCTCCATGTCAACATCTCCCCAAACAGAGTTAGAGAGAACTTGTTCATCGGGGATTGTGGTGATCCAAGACATCAGGGAGGGACAGACATCATGGTTGGCAATGGGGTCCAAGGTGTGCACAGTCTGAGGGGTGGGGGTGATCCCAAGATGGTGTGCCAGCAATACAGCATGCTGAGTGTGAGGGAGTGGGGGGTCCATACTGGGCAGCTCCAACAGAGTATGTTACGATTTGAATCAGCACCCGGACAATTCATTTTTCCTCTTCCTCATGCGATCCTTCACCTTTCATTCGGAGGAGGAATGTTAACACCTTCCCACCTGGAGGAAGACTCCCCCTCACACTTGTCGAGTCACGCCTCACTTGTTGAGTCACTTGTTGAGTCACGCTACATTCACTTGTTGAGTCACACTACCCCTGTTGAGTCACACTCAACCTTTCCTTACTTTATGGACCTTTCCCCTCGTCATCTCATCTCCTGATTGATGACTCACATCTCCTGATCCTATCTAGATTACCCTGCATTGCCTTACGCAGCACGCGCAGTCCCCACTGCCCTACGCAGCCCGGATAGCATGCATCACCGCGCTGTACGCATCACCTTGCGCAGCACGCATTGCCCCGCGCAGCATACATAGCTTACGCATTGCTTTACGCAGCATCCCAGCCTAGTATAAGTAGTCTACCCTCTTCACTGGCATTTCCCCAGCCAGTTCTACGCACTTGGATGTACTTCTCTTCTCTAGTACTATCCTATGCAATCTCTGGTCTCCCGAAGTACTTGTGTGTGACAATGCTTTGAGGTTCCTCGTCACACCCACGTCTGGAGCCACGTATCAAGTGCTCTCAGTTCATACGAAAGCGCTAGAGAGAGTGGTTATATCCTCAGCGTTATTTGTTCCTATGATTCGTTTGCACGATCTCACGATGGCAAATCAACAAATCTAACAGTTGACTTCATATTCTTCATGGCCCTCATTTGACATATCTACTGGTCCCGGGGTGAATGAAGGTTGAGAAGGGAACTTCTCTAAATAAGGTTTAATGCGGCTTACGTTCACCATTGGGTGAATGCGCATCGTTTTCGGTAAAGTGAGCGTATAGGCATTTGGTCCAGTCATTGCCATAATAAGGTAGGGTCCAATCCAGCATTCCGTAAATTTCTTAGACTGCTTGGGAAGGTGAAGATTGGTCGTCGATAGCCAGACACATTGTCCAACTGAAAAAGAGGGTGCATCGGAGCATAGCTCGTCCGTGTGTTTCTTCATATCAGCTTGAGCCTTCTTTAGGTTATCAAGTGTCGTTTGAAGCTTAGTGGCAAATTCTGTTGCCATGGGGGAAGAGGAAGGCTTTGGTTTGATATCCATGCGTGGTTTGTATGTTTTCGTCAACAAAAATGGGGAAGTGCCTATGGCGGAATGAACATGGTTGTTATAACTAAACTAGGCGATGGCTAGCCAATCAGCCCATTTATGTTGTTTTTCGTGGGTAAAGATGTGTAAAAACAATTGTAATTTGTGGTTCAACTGCTCGGTTTGTCTGTCCATTTGGGGGTGAAACACCGTTGACATACAGAGTTTGATCGATAACATAGTGCTGAGTTCTTTCATAACTTGCGCAGCGAATTGTGGATCTCAATCCGAAACGATTGATGATGGGAGTCCATGATGTTTCCATATGTTATCCCTATATAATTCAGCAGTTTCCAAGGCTGTCATGGACTTGACTGTGGGAATGAACTTGGCTTCTTTTGATAATTTATTGATAATGACTAAGACTGTGTCAAAGCCATTGGAGGGGGGGAGATCGGCGATAAAGTCCATGGAGACGTCTGTCCATGGCTTTGTGGGGATAGGAAGGGGAATGAGTTTTCCGCTTGGGTGTTGAGCGAATCCTTTGGCCTGCACACAAGCCTCACATCTTTTTACATACTCCTTAATGTGATCACGGAGGTTTTCCCAGATGTAAGATCTGGAGATAAGGCCTCATGTGCAGTCCATACCTGCATGTTCTGCAAATATGGAATCATGGAAGATGTCCTGCCATAATCATCCTATATTGGGAACGAAGATTTTGTCCTTGATGTGGAGGATGCCTTCTTTGTCTACTACTACTTCTTTTGGTAGTTTGCTTTCTTTTAGCAAAGCTACCATTTTCTTCACTTTCTTTTCCAACACCATTCTTGGGTCGGAGATTAAACCTTGTATCCATTCTGGTTTAATCAGGGTGACAGCATGGTTGTCGTTTTTAATACCGATCATATGGTCTTCTCGTCTAGAGAGAGCGTCAGCTTTTCCCATTGCTGTTCCTGGTTTATTGACCAGAAGGAAATTAAACCTTGTTAAATATTGTTGCCAACATGCTTGTCGGCGCATGAGATCCTGCAATTTCATGAAGTATTGGAGATTCGCATGATCAGTCCAAATCTTGAATTGAAGTCTGGCTTCTTTGAGGTAATGCTGCCAGACTTCTAAACCTTGAATTATTGCCAACACTTCTTTGTCAGCAATGGGATAGTTTCATTGTGTGCTATCCATTGCATGTGAGAAGAATCCCACGGGGTGCCATTGGCCTTCTTTTTCTATTGACAAGACTCCTCCTGTTGCAAAGTCTGAGGCGTCTGTCTCCATCCGGAATTGTTGGTCTATGTCCAGATAGGCAAGGACTGGGGCCGTGGTGAAAGCTTTCTTAAGCGCATCGAAGGCGCCTTGTTCAGCTTCATCCCACGTCCAGGGATGATCCTTTTTGGTTAGATCGTGTAGGGGTCATGCGATCATGGAAAAGTCCTTGATGAATCTTCAATAGAAGTTTGCCAAGCTGAGGAAACTTCTCACTCCTTTACGTTTCGAGGTGTAGGCCATCCTTTCACAGCTTCCACCTTGCCGGTGAAGAGAAGCACAAGGCTCTGGATCTCAGGAATATGAGTCACAAAACCTTGGATAGCTGCTGTGGGTGGTAAGAAGGGAGCAATATGTTCATCCCTAAAGGGATATGCAAGAGGAATAAAAAGAGGGACAACTGGCCAAGACCCTTCAACCAGGAAAGAGCCTTAATGATGAACCCGAGACTTTCCGGAGTGTTCTGCTGAAAGTCTACGGCAGATCCGTGGGATGCGCAGTGTAACGCGAAGAATGCAAAAGTGGAAAACTATAAGGACGATGAGGACTTGTGTGGAAGCCCTTAAGACAGTTGACGATTGAAGGGAACAATAGATGGAAGGACAAAAAGATGAATTTCAACTGTCTAAGCACAATCTTTTATAGTCTAGGCATACCCTAGACTGAAACAAGTAAGGTACATGTGTCACAATACCTGTCGAAGGTATGGAGATGACTAAATATATGAATAAAGTACTTGATAAGGTAATTCGAGTCATTAGGACGTGATATGACTTGATACAATGAGTCATAAACACAACGCGAACAAAAAGACTTACCAGCAATGGAACCCGAGTGCAGATGCAGAATGCAGACTATGCGGATTTCGTTCGGATCGGTGCGAGTTGATGTGAGAGAGTGTGGAAATGACTTTAGACGACTGCGGTAGAAGGTGAAAACGTTAGGAATGGGATAAGGATAAGGAAGGACAACCCAGGTGGCGATTAGACGGTATGTGAGAGTAGAAACTTATGGCTCTCTATATCCGAGGGGGTCTTTGCTACTGACTGTCTCCAGTCAGTCACATGAGTGTGGGAAGACGGAAATAAACAAGGCGCGTGTCGAACGTGAACACGTGGAAGCATTCGAAGCGAGCAAAACTCCTGTACCATTGTTTGCCAATGAGGTAAGCAGTTGATTGCGTATATAAGTCACGGAATGTGGTCGCACCGCATTCATTCCTTTCTGTCCCCCACCACCACCATCAACAACATGTCCGCCCTCGATCTTTAAGAATTCCTCAAGGAGGCCCTCGAATCCAACCCATCCCCGCAAGAGCTAGCACAGGAATGTGTGAAGAAGGCATACGATGCGATGGAAACAGAGGCGAAGACTTGACTGGACGACAAGGAGGAGCTCCGGGAGGAGTAGGATATGTGGATGGTCGCTTGGTCACAGAAGATGGTGCATGATGATTCGTTGCTTTTCGAGTCGCACTAACAAAGACCCAGCACGAACTCAAACTCGCAATGGCCAAAGCCTGTGCATTGCAGGCGGTACCGCCGCTGCCCCTTGACGTCGTGGCTACGATCAAGGAGGCGGGCGGCTACGCAATGCAGTGAAAAGCTGCGATGGAGGCGAGGCTCAAGGTGGAGCAAAAAGTGGCAGATGCGAAATGGAAGGCCGAGGAGGAGGAGAAGGCGCTGGCGAAGATGAGGGCACGGGCGAGGCCGTCGGTGGTCATCGTGCCACTATGCAACAAGCTGGTGACAGAGGAAGAGGACGACGACGAAGGGGATGACAAGGAGGGTGACGATGAAGACGCGGCAGGGCCCCCGACAACCAACTCGCCGATAACGTCAAGCGGGTTCACGGGGTCGAAGGTAAGCTCCACCATTGTCAATTCTCTTCGCAGCTAATGCGCATATAGCGAGCACACACGGACTCCTTTAGTGAGGAGGAAGATGGCCACCACGCAGAGGTCCTACATGAGACCAAGTGCGCCAGGTGCGACAAGTTCCACTACTTGTGCACGGGGCCCCATGTTGGCGCGTGTAACGCGTGCCGAGTGGTGCGACAATGGTGCAAGTACTCGCGCCCGAAACGCACATCGAAGGTAGGTGAAATGGGGCCGAGCGTGTCGTGGGCGCTACCCGGTAAGTGACATGATTGAAACTTGAACAGTACTAACACCACGCATAGAGCGGAAATTGCGGGGCGTCAAGCGCCAACATATCGAGGCCGACCTCGAGCTG
>JBBPLF010001215.1:0-10751 GCA_038089615.1 Aureoboletus auriporus
AAGTACATCCAGGTGCGTAGAACTGGCTGGGGAAATGCCAGTGAAGAGGGTAGACTACTTATACTAGGCTGGGATGCTGCATAAGGCAGTAGCCGCAGTATGTGCTGCGTGAAGCAATGCGTGAGCTCTGTATGCTGCGCGGGGCAATGCGTGCTGTGCAAGGTGATGCGTACAGCGCGGTGATGCGTGCTATCCGGGCTGCGTAGGGCAGTGGGGGCTGCGCGTGCTGTGTAAGGCAATGCAGGGTAATCTACATGGGATCGGGAGATGCGAGTCATCATCGGGAGATATGATGACGAGAAGAGGTTGATCCATTGTGTAAGGTAGCGCGGTTCCGAAGGTTTCCAAACAGGCTTCCGCGGTTCTGGTCGGAAGAGAAGACTAGAGATAAAGAAACCAAGTGTGAACGTGGTTCCAAAGGTTTCCGAAGAAATCCTGGCGGTTCCAGTTGGAAGTGAATAGAGTCACCAAGATTTAATGGGGAACGGAAGATAAGTGTTCATCAGGATGTGTGTAAGGCGGGTGAGGTGTGTGTAAGCGAATGTGATGGGTAGACTCTTGTCCTAGGCGTCTACATTCTTCCTCCGAATGCAAGGCGGAAGGTTGAGCGAAGAGGTGAAGGGAAATGATGAAAGAAATTGAATATTCCGGGCACCAACCTGGATCGTAACACTATGGACTTCATGATCACTGCATTTCCGACAGAGGACCTCAATTTGCATCCGCATTCGCACGAGAATTTGCAAGACTCCTAAAATATGATCTAAAACTCTCCTCCGCATACCACCCCCAAACCGATGGAGAAACCGAACGAGTAAACCAAGAACTTGAGACCTATTTGCGCATATTCTGCAACAGACATCCAGAACAATGGGCGAAACTACTCACCATGGCGGAATTCTCCCACAATTCTGCCGTTCACTCCTCCACCCTAAAATCCCCTTTCTCCCTCATTCTAGGATATGAACACTGCTTCTATCCTCCAATCAGAAAGATGTTCCTTCCTGCCTTGGAAATGCACCTGTCAGAACTAGAGGAAGCCCGACAGGAAGCCCTTGCTGCGCACGAAAAGACCCAACAGATCATGAAGGAACAAACCTCTTCCAGATTCCGCCCCTGGGAAGTTGGGGACAAAGTCTGGTTGGAGGGAAGAAACCTTCGACTGCGATACCTATCCAGGAAACTGTCCCCTAAATGAGAAGGACCATTTGAAATCACACAGGTTATTTCCCCTGTGTCATACCACCTCAAACTACCGCCCACCTGGAAGATACATGATGTCTTCCACGCCTCTCTCCTATCCCCTTATCGAGAGACTGCGGAGCACAGCCCCAACTTCTCGGATCCTCCACCCGAGTTGATCGGCAGAGAAGAGGAATATGAAATAGATTCCATCCTCTCACACCGCGGAACACAAGGACGAAGGCAGTATCTAGTATCCTGGAAAGGATACTCCACAGCAGAGAACACTTGGGAACCGGAGGGAAACCTCCAACATGCACAAACACTCCTGGACGAATATAAGTCCGCCCGACCTAGGGACTTCCCCCAGTAAATGCTTCGGAAGAGAAACTTCGAATTCCAACCAGGCCTCCCTTTCTACCATTTCTTCTTCCTCTACCGCAACGACCTGCCTCCGTCTCACCCCCTCGAACACCAGTACTTCTACAATAGATTATACAGCGGCTGCCCCTGGCACTATGATTCATGACCCAACATTCCTCCTCTTCAAACACCCATTGCAACTGCATTATGGCCAGGGGAACCTACGAATCCCTTATGGCACAAAAGACTCACCTAGAACTGCCGTACCCCTACTATATCTGTTCCAACCACCTTCCCCCTCGCTTGCGAAGGATCCTCTTCGCCTCCATCTTGACCACCCCTGCTCTCACCTTGCGCATGGAATTAGACCTGCGCTACAACTATGACAAGAAAACCAAAGATTTATGCTCCCTCTTCCGAACCTACCAGATTGTTTGCCTTGCTGCCCAACAACTTGTCCCCCATGATTCCCCGGAACACTTTGTATCCACCATGCAAACCGGAGTAAATGAAGTACGCTCCCTCACCCTCGACCTCCTCTATGAAGAAGGTTTTGGACATTTAGTGGACCACATCGACGAAAACCTACTCCGACCCATCGTGGAACCTTTCTTCGAGATCATGAGTGTCCACGAGTATAGGGTCTATGTAGGGGACGCCCCTTGCGCTATACCCTTTGACCCCCATCTAGACACACCAGTAACGGTGGAAAGGACCCCCTCACCCGTCCTATAGATCCCACCTCCTCGCTCCCCTGAAAGGACCTACTTTCCTGCTCCAATCTCCACTCCAGAATCTCCTAAGATTGACACCCATGCCACCACTCCCTCTAGCGTTTCAGAGGACTCTCCAGTCGCTACCCATTTGCCCACTCCTGCCCCTGAGGACATGCAACGAGGAGCTCTTACTCGCCATGAGAGCCTGTTACCACCTAGACTCGCCCAAGCAACTATGAATACATTGGATAACACCCTCCGCCCCCTCCTCAATTCCTTTCGCAGAGCTAAATCTGCCTCCCTGGATGGAGCAGGTACCTCTCGAGATCCCATCAACGTCGACACCTCCCAAGTCCCAACTCGTCCAAAGAAACGACTCCGCTGCCACCAATGCGGAAAACTGGATCACCTCCACATCTTTTGCAGGAAGTACACCTGCCCCTGATGAAATAAACATGCTCCAGGACACGTCCAGGCTAGATGCCCCCGAAGATGATGTGGGGAATGTGACAAATATGGACATGTTCGCACTAATTGCCTGGTTTACAATGGGCTCGACCAAGATGATGGCTTTCTCGATGGCGATCTCGACTTCACCAACTATGAGACCAATGAGGGAGATGCTGAGGGACCAGATCGTTGAGCAGGTGCTTCAACATTACGAAGGGGGTAATGTTATGATTTTCCCTTATAACCCCTCTTTTCCTTATGTCTATGGACTCATTGTCTCTCCTCGTGTCTTCACAAGACATCTATATTCTTCTCCCCATTAGGTTTCTTTCACCTTTTCGCTTTGCTTGTTGAGTCATGCCTTACAAATGCCTGACGAACGCCTGTTGAGTCACGCTTTACCTTTTCCTTACATAACCTTACGAACGCCTGACGCACATTTGTTGAGTCACGCTTTACCTTTTCTTACATAATGGACCAAACCTCTCCTTGTCACCATTCTCCTTATATGGTGACTCTTGCTCCTTTACCCATTGATACATAACATAGCCCATACTGTGCACATCGCCTTACGCAGTGCGCAGTCACATAGCCCTTACTGCGCTCACTGGATTGCGCAGTACCATACATCATATAAGTAGTTACCAGACTTCACCTATTGTAGATCCTCTTGCAAGGACCTACAATAGGTGCACAGGTGTGTGTATTGAAGAAAGGTCGACAGAGATAGCAAAGATGTGCACATGCAAAAGAGCCAGCGACAATCCTAGACTATTCTTGTTACGATTTTCCCTTATAACCCCTCTTTTCCTTATGTCTATGGACTCATCATCTCTCCTCGTGTCTTCGCTAGACACCTATCTTCTTCCCCCCACTAGGTTCCTTTCACCTTTTCACTTTGCTTGTTGAGTCACGCCTTATGAACACCTGACAAACACTTGTTGAGTCACGCTTTACCTTTTTCTTACATAACCTTATGAACGCCTGATGCACATTTGTGAGTCACGCTTTGCCTTTTCCTACATAACGGACCAAACCTCTCCTCGTCACCATTCTCCTTATATGGTGACTCATGTTCCTTTACCCATTGATACACAGCCCATACTGCACGCATCGCCTTACACAGTGCGCAGTCACATAGCCCTTACTGCACTCACTGGATTGCGCAGTATCATACATTGTATAAGTAGTTACCAGACTTCACCTGTATTTCCCCAGCTAGTTCTACGCAATCCAGCGTTGTTACTCAGCACATCCACGAGCCCCAAGTGTGCGCATTGGGTAGTGAGACACTTCTTCTCTTTACTTTGCCCACAACAAGTCTCCGAACTACTTCGAGTGTTCGCTGTGCTACATTCCAACGCCCAGTGTTAACACTTCTTCCCCTTGTCCAAGGGTCCAGCCTCCATGCTCTGTTGTGCTCAGACCTGCAGGGGTGAACTTGGTTAGTTTCATCTTTGCTATGTTGGGGGAGGAGGAGACTATGGAGCGGTTGCAGTCTGTGACCTCCAGGAAGGAGGCTATGAGGTCTCAGTCAGATGCAGAGAAGGATGGCATTGGGAGGGGGGACAGTTGGGCTTGGGTTGTTGGGGGGGGAGTGCATGGAGGGGGCAGTGGTTGATCCTCTGTTGGTTGTGTTAGAGATGGGTACAGGGTGGCGACTTGGTATGGTTGTACCAATGTGGACATTTGGGGTGTGTTCTAACTGGGTCATCATGATGGGCATTTTCTTGCCTGGGGGCGAGCTATGGGGAGGTTGTTCGCATAGGGGCATGGGGGATGCCAGGGTGGAGGGGGTTAGTGTCATGGTGGTATCGACATGATCTAAGGCACTGTCAAAGCTGTTTGGGAAGAATTGGGGGCTGCTAGCGGGGCAACTGATGGGATTATGGCGGGAGGCATTGGATGCAACTTTTGCAGCTGATTTTTCTTTGCCCATGTTGAGTTCTGCTGGGGGGGTTGTTGGCGTGGCGGTTTTATAGCTGGGGGCATAGGGTTGACTCGGTTGGTTGTTGAGCCTGGGGCAGCAGCGCATCAGGAAATTTTGCAAGGGTAAGCAGGAGGGTGGAGGTGACATGCCATATGAGTGGAGGGGATTGGGTGGGCAGAGGTTGGCTTGTCAATTTAGGGTTCGTGTCTTCTGGGCTGTCACTTGGAGGGATCTATGTACGTCGGCAGTTGTATGTTAGATATTTTGCCTTCTGAGCAAACGGTGTGCAGTTGTACAGCCACCAATTACTTAATCATACTACATATTGAACCTTTGTACGAGTTGTTTCTCTAGTTACTACTTACTAGAGTCACAACAGGTACTTACTATTTACCCATTTATCAGTTACTACTTACTAGAGTCACAACAGAGACACGAATCTCTTAATATTGTATGGGCGGTACAGAGCGTTAGGCATGGGCAGCAGGTGTAGGGGCACTGGGGTCATCAGGGCATAGGGTTTTTCGTAGCGGTCGTGGTCGGTGGTGGTGGTGTTGGGTAGTGTGGGGTGTATTCTTTGTGTGGGATTGCGGGTCAGGTCCTGGTCATGGGGATATTAGTGATGAGTGGTCAGTGCGTATTGTCAATTGGATTTCTGGGCGAGTGTGGTGTTATTACGCAGTGGTCCTATGGCTTTGCGCAGGAGATTGGCGCTGTGAGCGCATTGTCGTGGTTGCTCTAGTGTGGTTTGTGCCTTCTGTTGGATGTGGGGGGCGTTCGATCTTTGTTATCGAGCATGTGTGCTCGCCTTGCCCTGCTTTGTAGGCGTGGGAAAACTGTCCATGGTGATGGTACTGGTTCAAGGGGCCCCCAATCACTCCCCTTTCCGCTTGTCCTCATGCCTCATACTAAGAAGCGCAAACTCTCTGGTCTCAATGGGTTGGAATTGCAACTTGCCTACGACTCTCTTCTTAAGCTGAAGAAAACCATCATTGAGAAGTTCAAGGAGGATTCAGAGGCAGACCCCAATGAGCCTGCCCCAGAGAATCTTGAGCAGCAGGTCGACACGATATTCTCTGTGTTGGGGTCGAAGCTGGAAGGGCCTCAGGTATGTATGCCTCGAGTTACGAAATGGCTCTCCACAAACTCACTCCCTGCAGTCTCTTGCCTTCTCCAGTGCGACTGTGGAGACCTTGACCAAGTTGAAGATCACATTCAGTGGGGGTATTGCCCTGAAACCCAATCTTCAGAATCACATCGGGATGACCACCTCCCTAGGAAAGGACGAACTTTGGTCTTCTGCGAACCTTTATTGTCAATTACTTGTGTTGAAAACTCTCATTCCTAGGATGGTACGGTAACCAACATTTGCACATTTCATACTCTCATACCCTGTCAGACTGAAGCAAGCGCTCGTGCTTGGATTGATGTATTCTTCTTCCGAGCATCTGCAATGTTGCCACCAAATCAGCACATGGTTCTCAATATGGAACATGGTGTTCCAGCCACCACTATCAGCCCGTCGAATTTGTCAACCCTTTCAGGATTTGTGGACTATACTGTCGCAGTAGCAAGTCAATGCACCACTGATAAGTCTGCCTCATCTCATCTCAACCACCCACCTCACCGCCCCCCAGCTTACTTTCTGAAAAACCTGCTTCTTCATATGCTGAAGTCCCAAATACTGTCTAGCTTCTTCGTTGTAGAAGCCAAGCTTTTCAATCCCTTGGCCTACATTCCTCAGGCGGTATGTGAGATGTATGCGTGCGGAAGGCTTCTCCAGTAAGCAGATCCTGCCAGTTTCTGGGCGAACATTTCCGATGTGGTACTTTATCTCAGGAAAAAGCTCCTCTGTGGTGCCCTAACCAATGGACGTGACTGGATCTTCCTTATCATTAAACTCAATGATGATTATGATGGGGCCTCCTTTAAACAATCTTCTGTGATTGACTTAATAACTACTAAGGAACTCAATGGCGAGCCAGCAATCGCTGAGCCATGGCCGGATTTGATCGCTGGTATTTTGTCGTATTGGGTGAGTTGGATTCTAATCAGCATGTTTAAATTATTGACTGACTGGGATGCTAGATTGAAAAGAGCTTTGCAGACCTTGAAAGTGATGACTGGTTTGAACCAGTGTAGGTGAGGTTACTACTGGGCGTGTCTGTAAACATCTCGTGTGCATTCAGATCATGTACAATTCTGTGAACTCTATTTCCGAAATGTTTTTACTCTCACTTGGTTCAAATGAATAGGCTGATCGGTGTGGCGGAAAACCCTAGACCTGTTTAAGGTTTGCAGGACATGGGTTACTGCTGGCAGTGGCTCAACCGACACTGCTAACACAGCATCTGTGGAGGCATAGAATCAGTGGCGAAAAGATATGAGCGACACAGTAAGCAGCATCGAACTTGAAGCAGAATGTCAAACTCAGCCTGATATGGTATGAGAATTAGGCACGTATCAGAGTAGTGGAAGTACTATGTGAAAGATTGAAGATGTGCTTAGAGTAGAACTCGGAAAGATGATGGGGGCTCAAGTCTATGTTAGAACCTATTAGTCCCCTATACTACTGACAGTTTTATATACTGTGCTACTCAATTGATAAAGTAATCATATAGATTACTTAATCTTTGACCTTAGGTAAGGCCATGTATTGTTTGCACTATGTTTGGCCTAATGAATAAGGCTTGTTATCCAACACTCCCCCTCAAACCTTACTTAGGCCAAGTCCTTGAGAGTGATGGCTGTGCTTTGCACATGTGAGCACTTTTGTTAAGATATCAGCAGTCATCTTGTTGGTTGGGCAATATATTAGCATTAGCCAGCTGGTTTTGATCTTATTCCTTATGTAAAGATTCTTTAGATCAAAGTATTTTGCTCATTTGTGAAACTGAGCATTTGTTGTGATTGCAATGGCTGATTTATTGTCACCATAAAGTACAGTGGCCTTTGTTGACTCATAACCAATCTTGGTATACAGGTTGCACAGCCATATTATATCACACTTGGCTTTTGCCATCAATGTAAATCCAGCCTCAGCTGTAGATAGTGCTTGGGTCATTTCCCCTTTGAATGACCAGGTTATCATGCCTCCATTTAAAATGAATACATTGCCACTTGTTGATGTGAGATCACTGTTGCTCACAAAGCTCGCATCTGCATAACCATGGAACTCATGATTGACTGGGTTTTGTTTATAAGTAATGTCAAGTTCCTTCATCCCTTTTAGATACCATAGCACTCATTTTACTGTAGTCCAATGGACAAGGCTTGGGTTTTGATTAAATGAACATAGTTTGTTCACTGCGTATGCTATATCAGGATGTGTACCTATAGCTGTTGAGAATCTTGGTATTTGCATTTAATATTTCATATTACATAACCAAGATTCTAGGCCTGTCACATGACAAGTCACCTGATTGCATGACACATTCGCTTGTGTACATAATCAGAGACTAGACCTGCTGACATATTCTCTTATGTACAGGGTCTAGACCACTTAGTCATCACATGTGACTTGAGGCCTTTACGCTATTCATTATGGCGTCATATTGCTTCAGATGATATCATAGATAAGAGCGACTTATGCCATTGGATGTCTTTATAGACTCTGGATAAGTCTTTTATGCTATTGGTCAGTATTTATATATCTGACATGGCCTAAACTGTAGGTACAGCCATAGCTGTAGACATATATAAGGACGGCCCTTCTGGCCATCCTTTCCCCTTTTCTATAGTGTCTTATACAATGATTTCTCACTGGAGCCATCTACCTCTGAGCTGTTCCACACCATTACCCAACTACACTATCTTTGACACTCTAGTCGGAAGCTCTTTATATTCTTGATTACTACCTCAGGATTTCCACCTGAAGTGTGAGTATTCCCACACTTCGTCACTCCCTTAACCTGCCACGTTCAGATTAATTCCCGAAAGGTTATGAGCCCTGCTTGACGTGGCTAGGCCATTATTGTTGAAAGATATCCTGCATCCTAGCCAGGGCCTCTGAACACTTGTCCTTATGGTATTAATCATGCTTCCCGTCACACGCGGAAACTCCTGGTAGTTCCATTGATCCTACATGTGTTCTCGCTTTTATGCTTGGCATATGTTGTGGCTACTTCAGGCAAACCACTCTTTGTTCTTACTGAACTCACTGTGTTTACTGTGGACGGTGATTACCTTGTTGTTCAACGACAAGAGGAGATCATTCATATCTCTTTCTGCATGAGACATGCGAATTTCGCTCACACCTTCTCTTGTTCAGTCTCTTGACAGACAATTGAAGAGGTTCGTATTCCTTAACCACCTATGATTCCTATACCCCCATCCAATCCTACTCGAACGGATCCCACTCCCGGATCCTCTCAACGATCTCTTGGCACCCAACCTCGTCCTTTTGATGAACACTCAATTACCATCATCGATCCTGGAGTCCCCTTTGAGATTCCCTGTCCTGTCTGTCAAGGCGCTATTGAGTGTGCTGAAGTGCACTATCACGTAGAAAGGAACGTGATTAGGAGAGGTATCAAAGACCCTTTGGAGGACCACCTTCATGATCCTTGTATCACAACACAAAACATCCTTGCGACTCCTACTTTTGGTCTACCGAGAGCACCTCGCTTTTGAGATTCGCCACCATCTTTAGCGAATTACCCAGCTTTTTGACCCTCAGCTTCCAACCCATTTTCGCCACCTCCACCGCCTTACCATCATGTTGTACCTCCCCCAGAACCAGCTATTCATCCTCTGGATGTGGTTAGATTGCATAGACGACAAGCCTGTCGTCCTTGCAACCGTGAACCCACCATTGCATCATCCTCAACCAATGAGGAACACCCCACTCAAGGTCGATCCCAATGACTTCACTCCCAATCTTCGTTACCTGTCGGAACCCCCATCTTCAGCTCCAACAAATCACTTCCCTGCGGCTTTACCTGCAATCCTGCTCCAAATCATGGGAGCACTAGCACGGAGATGGAGAATGCTCCTATGGAGCCTCTTTCCATTTGAGATTGAGGTGTTCTGCAATGTGAAAGCCTGGGACACGGAGAACGAGTTTCTAGTCCAAGTGAATGATATTCCACAAGAATCGATCAACTTGATCGCCTTGTTCAGGAACTTGAAAGTTCCAGACCTGACGTTACTGATCATGACCAAACAACTCGAGATCAATCCCAAAGGTCAAATCGAGGATCATCCTCTAGGAGCGGTCTACATGACCGCCCTTAGCCCATCACCACCTAATTTTCACACCTCTTGCTGACTGGTCTGTCCCATCCAGATCCAACCAGTCGAGGTCCAGTGTCCTCACAGATACACCGTGGGTAGCTTTATGTTCATCTACAAGACCATCACATCAGGTTACGAGGTTGCCAGCTGGGCTTTCCCAGTTTCTTCTTTGGATGATTGTCAATGATATACGGTTCACAGACAACTCTGGGAGATCACCGCTCCTACCTTCATCCTTTTTACTCCAACCTGCTTCTAATGAAGGCCATGGTTCCCAACTGGATGCCATGTTTAGAAAACTGGATGGATACCCCTTGTGGAGGATGGGATAATGGCACTGATCCCCGAGTAGAGAACTCAGACAATGGTATTGACATTAGGACTTGGAACTTGTTGTTTGACAGGTACCATCAGGCACGCTACCTTTGTGGTGATCCCTCCAGTCACAACTACCATCTTTGTCTTTCTTCCCTTCAACAGGAGAAGGACCTTAAGTTAAGCTGACCCGCTTTGCTAGACGAAATGGATTCAACCTCGACATTGTTCGAGAGGCTGTGGAGGAATCTTCACACCAAGGCAAGAAACATGCTGGAGAAGAAAGCGGCTCAAAACGCCGACTTCACCCTCATACTTAAACAACAGACTTTACTACATATGTGCTCCTTTACCTACAACTTGGCCTCTTGTTTGTCACTCTGACATTTTCAATCCTGAAGACCATTGGTACTGTAAAGACTTAGATGTACCGCCTTCATCTTTTCTTGAGTATAATGCTTGGATTTCATTGTCCTCTTTACTGAGAGATGTTGAATTACCTTTTGTCACTTGTGGACAAAAGAGAATTAGAATTTTCAAAGATTCATCTCAATATATCT
>JBBPLF010001216.1:0-10750 GCA_038089615.1 Aureoboletus auriporus
TCGGGATGACCATTGGGGGTAAGGTCGACAGCGTCCTGTTCCCTCGAAATTGCTTCCTCCAGGTCCTTCATCTCCCCGAGGCGCTCGAAACGAGTCAAGAAGAAGGTGCCGAGGTTGGATAGATGGTCAGGCTTGAGGGGATGACCATTGGGGGTAAGGTCGACAGCATCCTGTTGCCTCGAAATTGCTTCCTCCAGGTCCTTCACCTCCCCGAGGCGCTCGAAACGAGTCCAGAAGGAGTTGCCAAGGTTGGATAGACGCTTTGGCTTGTCGGGATGACCATTGGGGGTAAGGTCGACAGCGTCCTGTAGCCTCGAAATTGCTTCCTCCAGATCCCTCATCTCCCCGAGGCACTCGAAACGAGTCCAGAAGGAGTTGCCAAGGTTGGATAGACACATTGGCTTGTCGGGATGACCATTGGGGGTAAGGTCGACAGCGTCCTGTTTCCTCGAAATTGCTTCCTCCAGGTCCTTCACCTCCCCGAGGCGCTCGAAACGAGTCCAGAAGGAGTTGCCAAGGTTGAATAGACACATTGGCTTGTCGGGATGACCATTGGGGGTAAGGTCGACAGCGTCCTGTTCCCTCGAAATTGCTTCCTCCAGATCCCTCATCTCCCCGAGGCGCTCGAAACGAGTCGAGAAGGAGGTGTTGAGATTGTTTAAATGGCCAGGCTTGTCGGGATGACCATTGGGGGTAAGGTGGACAGCGTCCTGTTGCCTCGAAATTGCTTCCTCCAGGTCCTTCACCTCCCCGAGGCGCTTGAAACGAGTCCAGAAGGAGTTGGCAAGGTTGTTTAGACACTTTGGCTTGTCGGGATGACCATTGGGGGTAAGGTCGACAGCGTCCTGTTGCCTCGAAATTGCTTCCTCCAGATCCCTCATCTCCCCGAGGCGCTCGAAACGAGTCCAGAAGGAGTTGCCAAGGTTGTTTAGATACTTTGGCTTGTGGGGATGACCATTGGGGGTAAGGTCGACAGCGTCCTGTTGCCTCGAAATTGCTTCCTCCAGGTCCTTCACCTCCCCGAGGCGCTCGAAACGAGTCCAGAAGGAGGTGCCAAGGTTGTTTAGACACGCAGGCTTGTCGGGATGACCATTGGGGGTAAGGTCGACAGCATCCTGTTGCATCGAAATTGCTTCCTCCAGGTCCCTCATCTCCCCGAGGCGCTCGAAACGAGTCAAGAAGGAGGTGCCAAGGTTGGATAGACACATTGGCTTGTGGGGATGACCATTGGGGGTAAGGTCGACAGCGTCCTGTAGCCTCGAAATTCCTTCCTCCAGGTCCTTCACCTCCCTGAGGCGCTTGAAACGAGTCCGGAAGGAGTTGGCAAGGTTGTTTAGATACTTTGGCTTGTGGGGATGACCATTGGGGGTAAGGTCGACAGCGTCCTGTTGCCTCGAAATTGCTTCCTCCAGGTCCCTCATCTCCCAGAGGCGCTCGAAACGAGTCAAGAAGGAAGTGCCAAGGTTGTTTAGACGGCTAGGCTTGTCGGAATGACCATTGGGGGTAAGGTCGACAGCGCCCTGTAGCCTTAAAATTCCTTCCTGAAGGTCATTCAGGTCCCCAAGGTGCTCGAATCGATACGAGAGCGCAACACCGAGACTCCCTAGTCCTACAAGATATCGGTCATCCCATACTGAGATGTACCTCATAGAGCTCTCCAAAACTGTGATTGCTTCTTGCAAGTCGGCTAAATCCCGGTGCTGTTCAAAGCGGGTCAACAACTGCACGCTGAACACACATGGATCCATGTCCGTCAAGGGTGGTGCTGGATACCCCTCCACGAATGATTGGCCCCTCCCTTGCATGACCCCAGTCGTACGTTCCCGGCGCAAGCCCAGCATGAGAATAGCTGCTCGTTGCTCATGACTCTCTGTCGAACTCTGGTCCACCGCCTCCTGCAAAAGTCTTTCAACCTGCTCTCGGTCGACCTCATCCCACCTCTTTTCCAACTTCGCTAAATGCACTCCAGCTAGCTGGATCAACGTCGAAGCTCGATCGGGGTGGCCAACAGGGCGTGCCGCAAGTGCATTGCGATACAATCCCACTAGAATCTCGAGCGATCCATTCATGTCATCCCCCCGACAGTGGATTAATTTTGCAGTAGCCATGTTTGACTCGGCGGCCGCACGGCAAGGATCGTTCAGTGGACAAAGATTGAGTGCATACCCAAACTCTTCAGTGGCACGCTCGAGATCCTCTCTTTTCCCGTGTTTTCGGTAACGTGAAAGAGCGCTGTGCCCATGGTTCGTAGTATCCTCCAGTTGGCCTCCAGATTCCTTGGCTGACTGTGCACATACATTCGTCGACCCATGAGAAAGCCACAGAGCAAATCGCATACTCACCGAATGTGGTTGGGTTCTTGACGCCGAGTTATCCCTCTCGCACTTCTGTCGTCTGGCAGTCACCAGAAGGGAGGAACAAGGGGAAACGACATCCCCGTCTTTGGGGGAAAAAGTAAACGCTAGCATGAATGTGAGATTCCGACCTGCACATAAAACCTTTTCCTACTCACCCATGCTTTTTCCACTGCAATCCAGTAACTCATTCATGGTGACTGTCACCCTTCGCAACTGCTCCCCATCACCCAAAATCGGCTGGAATTCAAACGATGCATGGATTGCAAGAGAAACTGTGGCAGTCAGATCGGATGGTCTGTAAACTGTGTCAGCACCAACACCGCTCCGCGAACGGAGAAATCTCACATTGGGATGGGTCCTTGCCACTTGACGGTATCGTTGTTCACCGAAACAGGTATATTTTCAGTTTTCCATTTGAGGTCACTGTGGTGTACCACCACGTGAAAGCCGGCAGGAATTCGTCTTAAACCAAGAGCCAGATTTGTTGCCTGGATGCCTAATTTGTCATGAACACCTTTTGCAGACTCGTGAAGAGGTGGGTTTCATACTGGTAATCACAATTTCTTCTTTCTCGTCGGCGTGCGTTGGAGAGTCTGGAGACAAGGACAAATCCTTCGGTGGGTCCCCGGACCCAGGTGCCTTCTCGTTTACTTGCTCCTGGTTGGGGCCAGAGAGGTTGCCCTGTTGGATGGGTAAGTTGATGAACCAGGAACTACTTCTCCAAACACACAGTCAGCTTGTGGGTACTACCGGATGTTGTGGCAGATGCTTCTTTTTCGTTGACGTGCGCTGCAGAGTCTGGAGACGAGGGCATATCTTTTGGCGAGTCCTTGGTTCCAGGCGCCTCCTCGTTTTCTTGCTCCTGGTGGGGGCTTTGGAGGTCGATCTGTAAGATGGGTAAGTTGATAATCCAGGGGCTAGGTCTCGACGGCCAGTCACCCCTTGGATACTGGATATCGTAGATTGAGGTTGTCGTTTTCCGATGCCTGACATTAGAAACTGAGAAGGAGGGAGTATGGAACGAGGAATATACCTGGGGCACTTTTAAGTACATATTCATCGTGTCCGCAGGAAACGGGGCAGTGATAAGGAATCCCGTAACAGTAACGTTGAGGAAAGTGGGCGTAATGACAGCACAGGTTTGCCTCATTGCAGCAGTGCCAGCTGCAAGGTTAGGTTTCCCGAATGGGGCACAGCGTGAAAGCGCCATCCTGTATGATGGTGAACCACCGAAGTCGCACAGTCTGTTTTGGTACCGTGATCATCCCATGATGTCAATTGGGTGTGGAACTAATCACCAAGTTGGTCGCGGAGGACGGTATACCAAGTAGGTGAAAGCGACAAGAGAATATGCGTTCATATCTACTTGTCAAGGATTTCAATCCGCCTTGGAGTGGTGGGCATCAAGTAACGAAACGAAGAATGGTCAAACACTCACCTCTCAACATCGAAAAAGCTGTGCGACAGCATGTTGCTGTTTTCCATAGAAAGCGATAAGAAACTACTTGGTTCCTGTGTCCCGAGGCATTGATGCCCACCTTTTTGCCGAGCCTCCATTACCGCTGCCACAGGAGCTGTCGTTCTCGCGGCTCGTAGTCGGAGATGCCCTTTCTCCATTCCTTGTCCATATATGATCGCACCGGATCCGCTGGATGTACATGGCTGTGCGATCTGGTTGAAGTCGATCTTCTCCTAGATATCACTTGTGTCACCCTCGTTGACGTGAAGGGTTGTGATAGCCTGGGGGCCGTCTGGAATGGTTGTACGCGATGGCTAGTTGCCCCAAGAAAGCTTGCCGTCGTGCGTCCACATCGTTTGCACTGACCAGCTTTGCCTTTAGCAATTCGAGTGACAAAGTGCGTGACACCATCTATCCAAAATTCTCTCATCGTATCCCATAACGTAGTCGACTCCGTCGGCATTTCGCCTATCTGCCCCCCAGGTGCCGTAGTTCGACACCGTCCATTCAATCCGCTTGTTCTCGTTGCATTCCGAGTAGCTCTGAAATAACACCGAGTCTTCGAAGTATCCCAACGCGTCCCCCAGCTTATTGAGGCGATTTTTGGGGCCACGGTCATCCTCAGTCGACGGTGCCATCCCATCCACGTTAGGGGTGTGGAAGCTCGTTTAACCCCACATTGGGGACTTGTTCCTTGAATGCGCAGACTTGTGTCCAGTGTTGATGACTCTGGGATGTTCCAACGGCTCTTCGACTGCCGTCGTCGATCTACTCCAGAAAGTGAACTTGAGGATGTGAACCCCGAAAGCATAGTCATCGCAAATGCCGGTCCCGTTGATCAACGAACTTGGGTAGAATATGTTTTCCGAGCACAAAAGATGGCCTGCGAGATCATGGACTCCATTTGCACCTGTCTTTTGTGGAAAGGTGGGGATTCGTATACTGCGGACAGATTTAATGCCATGTTTTGCTGAGCAGATACATTCGAGAACTTACGGGCCTGGTTCTGATTCATTGTTATTGTTATTAATCCCGTAGTGGGGGCGAGGGCGTTGCCGGTGATGATTCGGCAGTGATCGTGGGAAAAGAAAACCCCATCCAGCTGCCTGCTCGTCGTGGCCCCCAGTCACCGTCTTTACCCTTTCACGCTTTTCCCCGACCCCCAATGCCCTTTTTTGACGAGCTTATGATCCATCTCCGATCTATCGCAACGCCCACGTCCCCGCCTCCCCACCCTTGCACCCACGACACCCCACTTGGTGCCCACACTGGCCTCATCGCCCAGCCTTCGTCATCTGTCCCGTGTCCAATGACAATCGTGTGCAGTATCACCCCACCATTTGTCGGACCATCTTCGCTCCGTCTGTCAGCTTTCTTGGGCTTGTTCTGGATACCCACTGGGGTACAGGCACCGCCTGACTCCGGTCCGGTCACTGGCCGCCTCCACTTCCGCAATGCAACCGCCTTCTTCTGAACGGGGCGAGGACGATTATGCTACGTGCGCGCGCAAACAAAACGTCTCCAGAGATGGGACAACAGACCCGGCGATGTTGCGCTCCTCGAGAATGTCCCGCGACTCTTTACCTCCCATTCTCTAGGCTATGCCCCCCTCAACATCAGCGACGCCATTCCTTCTTTTCAAACCGCTTCTCAAATTACTCCTGCCGAGTTTGAACCTTCTCGCCCGCCAATTCTGTACCCGTCATTCCTTGATATGTTTGGCAGTGGGCAGAGCGAGTCTGACGACGGTAATTCAGGAAAAGTCTTCCATCCTTCCCAGTTCACAGGATTCAAATATATGTACGGTCTCGTTTGGTCTCTGGCTCCGATCGGACGTCCATAAGGTTCTGTTTCTTTACATTACTTAAAGGAATGGTATAGTAAAAGAAGTTCCACCAAATGGTCTTTGCGAGAGATCGAATCTAGACATTCAAATCGACAGGTTTCATCATCCGAGTCAGTACCCTCAACGACCTGGATCCCGCCATTGCAAGCGCGATTCAGGATGGGCTCGTTATGAATGAAATCGGCAGGGGCCTCCCCGGATCCAAAACGTATTCAACGCGTTCATCCGCTTCAATTTCGTTCTAAATGGCGCAGCCATGACAGACCCAGTCTCGGCATCCAAAATGCATACCGTTTTATCTTCAGACCCGGAGACGACGCGCTTTCCTTCGAGTGAGAATCCGAATGATGTGACCCGTTCAGTGCGTCCATTTGAAGGGCCTAGTCAGTCTTGGTATCCCAAATCCACACTTGTTTGTCCCACTCGCAAGACCCAGAGACGACGTGCTTTTGGCATCACCAAAAACTATTTTTGCAGTCGGAAATACTCTCCTATCTCCGCAGGCTCTGGTCCCGGGCTGTATATGGTAAATCTGGCCATCAGTTGAGGGTTTCCATACGGAGGGGTGCGCTGGAGTTCGATTAATGTCTGCGGGTCATCTGCCTTTGCCCAGCTGTCGGGGCCTGTGCGGGACATTGAGTGTGTGCGCGTGTGGAGGAGGTAATCGTGAGAAAGAGAAAGTCACAAGACCAAGGTGAACACCGAGCTCCACTCATCTAGAACGTTACAGATCCTCCAAAGGGCATGCAGGAGATTCACGCATAATTTGCCTGGGTGTTTACCACGCTTGGCTCGTTTGTATGACACAAACGAGCCCAGCATGGACGCCCGACGGCGTCCGGTCCAGCCTGAGGTGACTCACGTCATCGACGAGCTGCACGGCGACTAGACGCTCCTCGCGAACTCACATTCGCCCCAGAGACTCACGGATCCCACACCGGAGAAAAGCCCTTGCAGTTCTCGATGACACCGGCGGGTGATCGATTCTGCTCACTTTGCTGAGGCTATCTTTATCTTTTCTCGTGCGCTGACCTCTCTGTTTTCCAGAAACCCCCTTCACCGCTTCTTTCCTCCTCCAACCGAAGCAGCGGATGACTCTGCACGTCCTGCAACCAGTCACTTCCTCTCGCCTTCTCTACCCCTTCACCCTCATCTCCTACCCCAAGTGCATCAACGCCTCCTCAACATACATTCACTGTTATATTATAGTCTGTCTTCCACGCTCGCACTCACGGCACTCACTTGGTGATCTCAGCTGAACTCGTTCTCAGTCTCCGCTGGCACTGGCTACCATCATTCCACCTCCACGTCCAAGTCCCAGCATCGGTCCCATCCAAGCACCATCTTCTTCCGAACGAGGCGAGGACGATTATCCCATACGCGCGCGCGAAAAATGTCTTGGGAGACACAGCGATGCTGCACTCCTCGAGGACGTCCCGCGACTCTTTGCCTCCCATCCTCCAGGTTCCCTTCCCCCCCTTCAAACGGTTCCTCCGAGTTTGAGGCTTCTCACCCGCCGATACTTTTGCCGCCTTTCCTCGATATGTTTGGCAGTGGGCAGAGCGAGTCTGACGATGGTAAATCATGGACATTCTTCTGCGCTTCTGTCGTCCTTCCCAGTTCATGGGATTCGAATATATGTACGGTCTCTGGTCTGATCGGATGACTACCATGAAGTTCCAGTTAGGTACCCTTGCAAATATCGTTTTGGTCGTCGCCGAGCTTGAGACGTGCTCAGTTGGCTTTGACTTGATACGCACCATAAGAAGAGATGTGTATACTAGCTTGTGCAAGTAGTTCCGCCAATATTAATGATCTGCTAGAAAGTCTAGACATTGAAAGTTTGACTAGGAAGACATTATAATAGTGGAATATAAGCCACATCCGACAATTGGGATTCCAACATGCGCGTGCGATGATAGAGAACAAATGCATAGTGTGAAAAGGAAAATACCTAGTCACCACGTTTGACGTCCTTCTTTGGGCATGCCCATCCGCTCTCTACACCATCGCCCTCGCGTCCCCATTTACTCCTTGGTTTTCGCGTCGGCGACTCACCCCGAAAGTTGGGCGGCACCGCCGTAAACTGGTCATCCGAAAAACTTGACATCCTTCCCGAAGCTCATGAACGACCCTCGGGCCCACCCATAACGCCGATGCGGCCGACGCGCGGTACTGACGTTCCGCCCTGAATTTGAAAATGTGTATCTCGAATGTCTCCGAGTGTTGGGGATCCTGGTTGGAACACACCTTGATCGGTTGGATATCGAGGTCGTCGTCCACCATCGGCGTGATTCTCGTGGTCGGTACAGCACCATCCAACACTTCTGGTTCGTACCCATCTTCTTTTTGCGGGGCCACGATCGGCGAACAAAGCTGTTTCAAAATATGTCGATAGGCTGCCTGAATCAGCCCGTGAAACATGCTGTCCTTTTGTATAAACCCTCGACCACATCTCTGCGACCTCGGACGGCATCAAGAGTGATATATCGCTATCATCCACTTTGAAACATTCGGTCAAAACGACACTCCGACTCGGAAATCAACATTTACCGTGTGGTTTCTTTTCGGAATAAAATGCTACATTGTCCATCGGATTTTCTTCCGTCTGATAATACCATAGTGCAAGGCTGTTGAGGGTGACGTGACTGGGATTGAGCTGAGCCACGAACTCCTCATCGACGCCTGCTAGCACGCCCGACTTGGCCACTCGAACGATCGGATCGGGGTCACGTTCAAATTTTTGAGCATGACGTTGTCCGCATGCGAAAATACCTTGTGAAGGTCGCGAGAGCGGAGACGCTCGGCCATTCTTTAAGGTTCCGTTCTGCATCTCAAGTCGCTGCCTGTTCTGCCATCGAGTCGTAGTCGTCTGGTGGATGACCAGAGCGAATGAGGCGATCGTTGCAAAGTCAAATAACCTAAAATGGCATCCAAGCTTGCCGTAAGCCTCAAAGTTGATCCCTCTTTCAAAGCATCGCTCCAGGATTCGTTGGTTGCTCAATTTCTAGGTACACTGAGCTCCAATGAACCTATAAACAAGTTGAATGGTCTGGCAGTCTATAATAAAATTCCTAACTTGACGAACAAGTCTGCCACACGACAGTGGGGTTTTATTACAGACTGCCAGATTGATTCGGTCTGGTCTGAATCCAGGCTGACTACACCCAAGACATACCAGACCAAAGGTATAAAAGCAGTCCTTGTGAGCGCCTTTCTTTTTTCCCAACTTTCCCATTCTTTCTCTGGATCCTGGTGATCAGACAGCCCAATTTTCCTACCCATCCTTTCCCAACCTCACCGTTCTTGAATCTCTTGCGCCGTGCGCGTCCTATTGTCCCATTTTTCTGAACCATCCTTTACTCCTTCTATACACTAACGAATTCCCGATTCATCATGGGCATTCTCTCTGCGCGCCTCGCCGTTCTTGTTTGCTTCGGTGTAGTCCTTCCCATTTCTCCCCCTGTCGAAGCTGCGTCCCTCTATGGCGGTCACTCCATGGAGAAGCACGCTTCCTCCCCTTATTCTCCGCACAGCCCCACTTCCTTCGGTGAGTCAGCTACGAGTCATGGGCATCCGGGTCGGGTACGTAATCCTCGTGTGCTCAATGCATGGTGTCGGTTCGCTGACTCTCGGCCAGGACTATGGGGATGCGGCTCTCAGGTTTCCACCCCTTTTGCGACGCCACCGTATCCACGATCACAAAAAAGTTCACGACCACGCCAATGACAAAGTCGTTCGGTCTGCTTTCGCACGAAGCCGCTATCGTCGAGGATCTGAGTCCCACAGTCGTCGTTCATCGGTATACGTCCCTGGGGAGCACGGTAGCACGTATATTGTCACCCGAACACCGTCTAAGGATTCGGGTAATGGGTACGCAGGCGCATCCCATGCCCACAATAGGCGCCAAATCGACGAGAACAACCTAGCTTTGGGGAGGATTGACATCATGGTAGGTTCCTTTCCTTATTCAATCGTATCAATTGTTTCATTCGTGTTTCACCTAGGGTGCTGTTCAGTCGTCCAATAGCAGCCAGCGTCTAGCATCGCTAACAGTAGACTCGACCCCAATCGACTGGTCGTCGGGTCAGAGTTCTGCAAAAGCATTTCCGTTGAACGCGTCGACGACCAACCAGACTCAGTTCATCATGATGCCTACGGACGACTCTAACGCGGAGGGTATGTCTCTCTAACTTTCTCCTGACGAGATGTTTGCTTACTGTGTCCTAGGAAACAAGCACGTTACGCTCGCGACGCAATTCTTTGATCCAACGAGCGCTGAAATGGTCATGTATTGCGCCACCTACGATTCGAATCCTGGGACACCGTCTGCGCTCCTCATGACGCCTTGCACTGGTACAGCGCAATCTGTTACACCACCCAACGACATGGCTGATCCTTGCACCAACGACGAAAACGATGCTTCCTCGTCAAATACCCACCAGAGCCAGATATTTTCTTACGATCCTTTTAGCGGAAAGATCGAACCGATTTCATCCGGAAGCACTTCCTCTGACGGTAGTGGTAGCAGCACTGACGCATCGGTACCGTGTGCTGGGCAGAAATTCCGACGAGATACCACCGGCACCTCTACGACGAGCGGCTCGGCGAAACTGTCGAGCACCACCCCGACGAGTACAGCGCCAACTGCCAGCGCCTCCCAACAGGCTCAAAACGTCACGCTGGTATACGTTGCGGGTGCGCTCGAGGTGCCTGCACCGTCTCCGAGCTCATCCAGCAGTACTGCTGCTGCGGCCGTCGTCACAACGACCATTACAACGACAGTTGTAGCGACCGTGACGACTTCTGATACACCCGCTCGGAGTGCGACACCTGCCCGCGCTGCAGCATCGCTGTCGACACCCTCCCCGTCGACTACCATTCCCGCGTCATCTGCCTCGACCATAACAACGCGATCATCTTTGAGCCCTTTGAGTAGCACCGCGTCCGCGTCGACGACAATTGCACCCGCGAACGCAGCCGAGTCCCTCGAGGTCGAAATCGTCGGGGTGTCTACAACTGCCAGTTCATCGTCGACGTCTGCTACTGCTACCGGGACTGCTACGACAACCACGACTTCCAATCGCT
>JBBPLF010001218.1:0-10730 GCA_038089615.1 Aureoboletus auriporus
CTAAGTCCAAAAGATAAAAGATTAAAGATGATCTGATAAGATAAGATAAGATCGGAAAGATTAGATAAGTGTAAAATTGACAACAAGTGGAGTGTGTGTCAGGCGTTCGTCAGGTGTGCATCAGGTGTGCATCAAGCGTGACTTGACAAGTGCGTCAGGCATGTGTCAGGTGTGTGTCAGGCGTGACTTGACAAATGAAGCGTGTAAGCGAATGTGAAGGGTAGATCCTTGTCCTAGGTGTCTACATTCTTCCTCCAGATGCAAGATGGAAGGTGAAGAGAAAAATGAATTGTCTGGGTGCCAACCTGGATCGTAACAGTTTAGAGATGCGGATAGCGTCGACGTCCATGGCATCAGGGTCATGAGTTTTGCTTTGGGTTTTCGAGGATGAGGGGGTGTAGTTTTGGGTAGTGACCTTGCTATGGTGTTGTTGGGCAAATGCTTTGGTGATATCCCTCCTGGTCTGAACCTCTTGTGCTTGTGCATACCAGTTGTCAATGGTTTTGGTGTCTTTGGTTGATTTGCTGATTTTTTCCAACATGGAAACAGGGAGTCCTGCACCAAAAAATGATTTCAGGACACCATCATCAGTGATTTCAGAGACGATGATGTGGTTTTGAAAGTTGGCGATATATTTGGAGAGGTTGCTATGATTGGGCATGCGATAAGTAGAAAGCCAAGTGATAGCCCTTTCGGTGGTGTCTTTTTTCTTGAAGGCTGTCTTGAACTTGGTGCAAAATTTGGAGAATTTTCCTAGGTCTGGGGTTGTTCCGCTTAAAACTTTTTGACGAAAAGTGGCTGCCCAAGTGGCGGCAGTCCCCTTCATCATATATAGGAGAGGGTGAAAGCGACCTTTTTGGCTTCAGAGTCATAGACTTTTTCATTGACAAAAAGGTAGAATACTATGGCGTCAAGCCATGCCATGGCTTTGGCTGGATTTCCATCAAAGGATTCTGGTGCTCCGATACGGAGTTCCATGGGTTTGGTGGTAGTTGTAGACATAGTTTGGAACAGTGGTGGTAGGGCAAAGGGGTTGGTTTGAGGGGCGACTGGGGTAGGTGATGGTGGCATGGGTACTTGTGGGATGGTCAAGGTGGCAGACAAAGCGTGAGCTAAGTTGAGATCTTCCCTTCTTTCTTCTTCAGTAAAAAGGGTGGTATTGAGGTCAAGTTCCTCTTTGAGGTCGGTGAGGGAAGGTTCAGGTTCAGGTTCAGAAGTAGCTTCTTGAACTGGAGTTCAATGGTGACCCCAACGAGGGTCGGGTGAGGGTCGGTGGTGGGAAATGGTGATAAAAGGCTTATGATGATGGTAGCCTGTTTAGAGCACGCTTGACCTTTTGTTACGCTTGACTCAAGTAGAGGCGATCATAGACCTGGTCAGTTCAAAGGTTCTGTTTGGGACGAATGTTTGTTGTAAATGGTTCAAAGCTTCAAGGGGGTCTTCCAATGATGAGGCAATCGTTGGTGGTTTCAAGGGTTTCAAAGGAGCATCCACTCAGAGTAGGACAAGGACTACAGGAGATCCAAGGGATCCAAGGGATCAGAAACTATGCAAGGTATGATGCTATTCCAGGTAGGTCAAGCATAAGGTACATCATTGGTATCATAGGGTTTATATAAGGGAAGAAAAGGGGAATTACTAAGCAATAGAATGCCAGAGAATGTTTAGTAATAAACAGCAAGTGAAACGAAAGAAGAAACAATGATGTCAAGCGGGGTGTACAGTGAGACATGTGTCTAATGTGAACGCATAGGAAGGTAATCAAGATGACAAGGCATCTGATGAGAACACCTAAAGAAAGTAAGCAGGATGATGAGAAAGAAAACAAATAGGGGCAAGTCATAACACAAGGCCTGGGAGTTCTGGCTGTTTCTTTATGGCCTTGGTCCTGCAATTCTCTATGACCAACTTCCTCATGTCATCTAGCAACATTTCTGCAAGCTTGTACAAGCTGTTTGAATTGTATATCAACACACGATCACTCAGGAAGAGTTCAAACATGCCAACTGCCTATTTTGTAAGTGGGATATCAAGTTTGAAGAACTCTACTGCAAGTGCAAAATCTCTCACATTTACTTTGTTAGGCAAAGCATACATGCACCTCAACACTATGCAAAGGAGGTCACTACAAAAGGCCCACTCATCTGTTTCTCACAATGGATCATGGAATGTACAATCAGAAATTTAACAGAGGAAATCTGCCAACAATCAAACCCATATGCAAACCTTGGCCAACGGGTGATCTGATGAGCCCAAGTCAACACTCTGAAAGCAATGATCCCATCCTTGGATAAGGATGCTGAGTCCCAGGTGCCCTCAGCTGGAAAGGACATGGGTCATGGCTATATGCTCCTATCATCTCACAACCACACTGCAAGACTGACTACCATCCATGAAGGCCACACAATTCGAAAATACATTGAGCAACGCCACTGAAATTCATTATTAATCAACTCCTTTGCTCCAGATGGATTGATTCATGTACATTGTTGGGCTTGCATACAATTACCAAATGGACAAATAGCATGGTCAAGATGGAAAGAGGAATTCTGTAATAGTGCATGCAAGGCACAAAACATTCAGGTATATTGTTTTATCTTTTTGATCATGCTCATTGTGATATCTCAATCTAGATTGTCTTGAATGGACAACAATGTTTGCAGAAATACGATACTTCCTCAAATGCCAGTTTGATTCAAGTTCAGAAGATCTTTTCTCAACAGAAGGTATTGCCATTGTGTCACTCTACTCACACCCCCATTCCGACCTCTTGGCTATCTCGAATCAAACATATATTTCATGTCTTCCCCTTGGAGATCAAGGTGTTCTTGCAATACCCATCAAGTCCATCAAGGCAGTTATTGCTATGATTCCTGAGTGTCATTTTGATGAGGATTGGATGTTTTTTGTGTCATGTCCTGGAGGTGGAATACCTTATCTTGGAGAATCTCAAGATGAGGAGGATGTCAAGGAGGATGAGGTGAACTTGTAGAAAATTGTCACAGAATTTTCCATACTTTGTATATTATACATGATTTGGACAACATTGGCGCTATTCATACAATGTTCTGTGCGATCTCTGCTTGCCAAATTAAACCATGCACCTGGGCCCTTTTAACTTGTACTGTGCAATCACATCGTAATATGCACTATCTGCAGGAGCAACATAATAAGATAAGTTTGGACAAGAAAACCTCTTCAGGATCTCATGGGATGTATACTTTCTTTTGGGCAACCTTTTGATAATTCCATGGTGCTTGGGCATCTTGTATGGCACTGGAGAGACACATGACAGAAGTTTGACAGGTCTAATGCAAGCTTGCCAGTGGCCTGAGAGTTGGGTGGACTCAGAATTGGATAAATCAAGTTGGGTACTATTGGAAACAATCAAAGAATAAGCTAAGCCTGAATAAAATGTCGAAACATACTTGACACCTAAGCCAATCAAAAAGGCCATCTGTGTCTCAGTACTGATGACCACCTCACTCTCAGACTTGGACCCAGACTTGGAGGTCTGATCCATTTGTTTCAAGTTGTCCAAGTCATCAATCCTGCTGACACAAATGAGGAGATGCTGCAAGATTTAATATAGAGAAGTAAAAGGAGAAAAAACTGCTTACCAGTTCACCAGGTTTGTCTACTTCAAATTCAACAGCATACAATTTCCATGCTGGGTGTAAACCAGGTATGTCGACCAAGATTGTGTTATCAACCAAAGTGACATTCTCATTGTGATCGAGGATGGTGTTCATGTTGTCTGAGTCCACAATGTTTTGGCAATGGTGATATTCTCTATGTGATTGAGAGTATCAGTGAAGTCCATTTGGGTTATCTTATCTTGGAATGAGCAAGGTGTGTATATCTTTGTTTGCTTTTCCTCCTCTGTCTGTCATATGATGGAATCACTCCTGCTCTCACTCCCTAGGAACATACTTCCCCATGATGCTCAGGTCAGTCCAGATTCACTGCATGCTAAGTATCTAATAATTTCAGTAGGATTTAGATTCTCTCTATGACAGTAATTCAAGTGGGCAAAGCTGTCTATCAAGTGGTCAAAGTCGGTTTTCAGACGCATACAACCTGTTGTCTATGTCTCTGCACAATATCTCAGATGGATCAACAAACACTTCAGAGAACAAGATCTTAAAAGAGACCATTGCTGTTACAATTTTCCCTTATAACCCCTCTTTTCCTTATGTCTATGGGCTCATTGTCTCCCCTCGTGTCTTCACAAGACATCTATCTTCTTCTCCTTATTAGGTTCATTTCTTGTACATAACCTTACAAACGCCTGACGCACACTTGTTGAGTCATGCTTTACCTTTTTTGTACATAACCTTATGAACGCCTGACGCACACTTGTGAGTCACGCTTTATCTTTTCTTATGTAACGGACCAAACCTCTCCTCGTCACCATTCTCCTTATATGGTGACTCGTGTTCCTCTACCCATTGATACATAGCCTCTACTGCACATATTGCCTTATGCAGTGCACAGTTCCATAGCCCTTACTGTGCACACTGGATTGCGCAGTATCGTACTTAGTATAAGTAGCCGTCCGACTCCACCTGTAACTCCCCAGCTAGTTCTATGCAATCCAGCATTGTTACTTAGCATATCCACGAGTCCCAAGTGTGCGCATTGGGTAGTGAGACACTTCTCTTCCTTGCTTCGCCCACAACAAGTCTCCGAACTACTTCGAGTGTTCGCTGTGCTACGTTCCGACGCTCAGCGTTAACAATTGCTCAACTAACTGAAGAGGTGGAAACAACACAAAGGGAATTAGAGCAAACAACCTTGTTTCTTGATCATCTCAAGCAAACTTCAAATGCTAAAATTGCCCAGCTGAACTCCCTTGCAAGCCAGGCACAAGTTGAGCGGGATCTGACTCGGTAGGTCTTTTATTCAAGTTTTTTCTCTTACTAGTAGGTTCTTTCAATCTGAATGCTAATTGTCATATGAGGAATACATATGTACCAACAACTCCTTGCTAGATTGGGCATGAGCGGTGAATTGTGCTCAATCTCAGCAACTTCTGGGGGCACCAACATTGATGCAATTGTAGCAACTTGCTTGCAAGATGATCGATATCCTCTGCTTGATCCAAAGGATTTTGAGCATGCAGATCAACTGATGTTCTGTGAAGTCAATTATAAGGCTATGAAGAAAAATAATCAAGGAGTCACACAGGGCATGGGCAAGTCTGTTGAGTCAATCTTCCCTTTCCTTGTCTACAAACATGGAGTCATTGCCACCTCGAGCATGGTAACCAATATGCATGAGAAGGCTCGTTCCATCTTGATTGCTTTCAAGTGGAAAGGATGCTATCTGATATCATGGTTGAAGGCAGTCTCATTCACAACTGAATACTTTTATTGCACAATGTGGGGGAGTTATGAACACTTTCAACTCTGTGAGTATGATTGGAAGGCACAACAGTTCACAATCAAGACATTTGCTTAGTGGGAAGATAAACCGAGCCAGAATGAAAATCACATGTTAGACATCAAACCCAAAGACATGGCAATCACACGGATCAAAGCAGAATCATGCAGCCTGTCCACAACACCCGAACCATCTGCTCTTCTAAAATGACCTCCTTCACTTGAAGCAGCTTTCCCAACAAACAAAACAAAGAAGGCTCACTTTGAAACCCTGCTGCTTGCACACTCAACCTCCATGCCCATTGCAGCACCAATCTATGCACCTGTCCCTGGCAAGTCAAAGTACACAAACGTGAAAGTAAGTTCATTTTATTCTATGACTACTGCGTTGAGCTGATCCATAGCTTAATTAGATCTGAGATGCACTCAAGGAGGACAAAGAGAATGATATCCTTGCAGAACACACCATGGACATCAGAAAAGGAGGATCAGAGCTGCTCCTTGCTAGCCTTGCTAGGACTATGAAGAGCCTGATGAAAGAAGCTCTGACTGCCAAGTGGATGCCAAAGGCCTTGGTCCCAGAAAAAGCAAGCATGATGATCAATCTGAGCAGCCAGGACCCTTTGATGAACAACAAGAAGAGATCCAATCCTTTTGCAGCATTACAAATCACAAAAAACTCATATAGTGCCTGGTAAGTCCTATTATTTAAAGTGTCCGAGCTTGTAAGTATCTAATTTTATATGCAATAACTTGTGCAAGATCGACTACAAAGCCAACAAGAAGAAAGGAAAAGGAGGACTCATTACTGTTGCAGAGTTTGACCAATACTAGAATAACCTCCCTGCTGCACAATTGGAGTTCTGGAAAGGAGAGGAAGCTTGTGTCAAGCAGGTGAGTTTCTCCAAGTTGCTATCAATATTGACTGTATCTGGTAACATGTGTCTCAGAGCAAGGGTATTACTAGTACCCAGGCGGATGCCAGCAGTCAGCCTGGACCCACTGGCAGCCAAATTCTTCAGGATTCCATGCATACATTCTCCCCTTGAACCAGTCAAACTCCCTCAGAGCCAGATTCACCTCATTTACCATATTTCTTCCATTACTGTATTGTCCATCACATTTTCTGTCCATCAATGTTCTTGTCTGCTATCACTCTTACATCTCTTCAAATTGGGTTCCATCCAGAACATTCTCATCTACCATCATTCTTGCATTGTGCTTCCTGTCTGCCACTGTTTTCCAAATCCATCACCATTTTCATCCATTTTCACCCATTATGCTTTCTGACCATCATTGTTTTCATACCACTGTGTTGTTATCCATGTCCTAGCTGTCTGGAACTATTGTAGCTACTATTATTGCTCAGAAGGATTGTATTGTTGTGTCATTTATACTACTATTACAACTACTAGTATTGCAGTGTACTATAATATCAGATGAGCTGAGCTGAGCCGAGATACACTGAGAAACATTTAAGACCAGCTGAGGTGATCTCAGCTGATTGCTAGTTTTCACTGGGGATGAGAAGTAGGACCACAGACATTTGTGGGTGTTAATGTTGGATTTGGAGCGTATGGACGACACCATAACGAAGGTGTTCTGTATAAACTCGACACTATGGAATGACTAAGCTAGGTGTAGATATATATACAAGTACGTTCGCATGTAATACCTCTAACAGTTAACACTGGGCGTCAGAACGTAGCATAGTGTACACTCAAAGTAGTATGAAGACTTGTTGTGGGTGAAGCAATAGAAAGTCTCACTACCCAATGCGCACATTTGGGGCTCGTGGATGTGCTAAGTAACAATGCTGGATTGTGTAGAACTAGCTGAGGAATACAGGACAAACCGATGACTACTTATACTATCCATGTGCTGTGCAATCCTATATGTGCAGTCACTGCAGTGTTGCTGCATACTGTGCAAGGCTGGGTCCACAGCAGCATAGCTATGTGATGACAACAAAAGGGGCATGAGGCACCGCATAAAGAGAGCAATGCTGAGGAGAGGATGTTAGATTCACTTGATTTGTCATCGTGAGATCATACGAAGTGAATTGTAGAACAAATGACGCTGAGGATATAACTGCTTTCTCTAGTGCTTCTTGAACTGAGAGCACTTGCGACATGGCTCCAGACATTGGTGTGACAAGAACCTCAAAGCATTGTCACACACAAGTACTTCAGGAGACCAGATATTGCATAGGAAAGTACTAGAGAAGAGAAGTACATCCAAGTGTGTAGAACTGGCTGAGGAATGCCAGTGAAGAGGGTAGACTACTTATACTAGGCTGGGAGGCTGTGTAAGGCAGTAGCTGCAGCAAGGGCTGCATAAGACAATGTGCACTGCATAAAGCAATGTGTGCTGTGTGCTGTGCAGGGCGATGCGGGTAGTCTAGATGTGGTGCAGATGGTCTAGGTATGAGTAAGGTTATGTGAGTCATCATGGGATGATGGCGAAGAGAGGTGGTTCCGAGGGGTTCCTAAGGAATTCCTGTGGTTCCGATGTGATTCCATGTGGTTCCGGTGTGGTTTTATGTGGTTCCGGTTGAAGGTGGAGAGAGTGAGATAGTGAGGTAAGGTGGAACATGGTTCCAATGTGGTTCCGGTTCAGAAGCATAAGAAAAGTGAAATGAACAAGTGTGAAGGATGGCCTCTTTCTTAGGTGTCTACATTCTTCCTGTGCCATGAAGGGGAAAGGTATGGTGAAAATGGATTGTCCGGGCATCAACCAGGATCATAACAGAGGAAGTAGTCCTTTGTGAAAGTGAAAAGTGGAAAGCAGAAAGTGATTACAAAGGGGAAGATGATGAGTGTCTGGCAAAGATATGAGGAGAGATGATGAGTCCATAGACATAAAGAAAAGATGGATCATAGGGGAAAACTGTAACATTACCCACTTCGTAATGCTGAAACACCTGCTCAGTGATCTGGTCCATCAATATCTCCCTCATTGACCTTATAGTTGGTGAAATCAAGGTTCCCATCAAGAAAGCCATTGTCATGGTCAAGCCCATTGTAAACTGGGCAATTGGTGTGAATGTGTCCATACTCGTTGCATTCTCCACATTGTTGTCGACAACACCTGGCCTGGACATGTCCTGGGGCTCATTTATGACATCAGGGGGAGATGCACTTCCCACAAAAGACCCAGACATGATCTGCCTTTCCACATTGGTGGCAATGGAGGCATTTCTTTGGGGGACGTGCTGGGTAGTTTGGAACATTGTAAGTGTTGATGTTGATGGGGTCCCGTGAGGATCCTTCTTTGTCCAAGGATGCAGCCCTGGTTCCTTGAAGGGAATTGAGTATGGGACAAAAGGAGTTTCTGAGTGTGTTTAGGGTTGCTTGGGGGTGTTACGGTTTTCCCTTATAACCCCTCTTTTCCCTATGTCTATGGACTCATTGTCTCCCCTCGTGTCTTTGCAAGACACCTATCTTTTTCTCCCTATTAAGATCTTTCACCTTCTCATTCTACTTGTTGAGTCACGCTTCACTTACTTGTTGAGTCACGCTTTACTCACTTGTTGAGTCATGCTTTACCTTTCTTACATAATGGACCAAACCCCTCCTCATCATCATTCTCCTTATATGATGACTCGTGTCCCCTTACTCATCCAACCACTGTGCACATAGCCTTACGCAGTACGCAGTCACAGAGCCCCTACTGCGCACACAGGATTGCGCAGTCTCTTGCATCATATAAGTAGCTACCAGACTTCGCCTGTATTCCCCAACTAGTTCTACGCAATCCAGCGTTGTTACTTAGCACATCCATGAATCCCAAGTGTGTGCATTGGGTAGTGAGACACCTCTTCTCTTTGCTTCACCCACAACAAGTCTCCGAACTACTTCGAGTGTTCACCGTGCTACGTTCCGACACCCAGCGTTAACAAAAGAACTAGCTCTTCAACCTCATCTCTGTCTCCTGACAGAAAGATATGCCCACCATTTCTGGACAAGGATCTCGACGAGGACAGACCATACATCCCTCTTCCGATTCATCAGACGATACTCCTATGCCAACCGCACTTTTTGCACTCCCAGCACCAATCCCCACTAAGGACTGGAGAGTCCAAGAAGCACCACCAATCCATAGACAACTGCCACCCCCACCACCCGAAGAACCCCACTCTGACATAGAAATGTCGGACTACAAAAGCAAAGACATTGAATTCAAAGCCAGACTCCCAGCAGATTTCTCTGGAGATCCAAAGGATGCTATACGTTGGAAGATGGCCATGACAGCCTACTTCAATATGAACCAAAAGTTCTACAATGAAAACGCCAAAGTCCTAACTGCTCTCGCAAAGATGAGCACAGGTCGAGGAAGCGCCTTCTCGGAATCCATCTACATGCAGCTCGCCAACAACACCATAAAGGACCTGACCTTTGCCAAGCTCATGGAACTATTCGAGAAAACCTTCTTCCCCTTCAATTACAAGAACCAAGCCAGGGACCAATTAGACAAGTTGGTGCAAATAGGGAAGAGCAATGCTGGATACACCAACTACATCACTGCCTTCCAGGCCGCAGAGGCCATAGCAGGAATAGACAACGAATTAACAAAGATAAACTACCTCATGAAAGGACTGGACCCGGACATCTCCACAAAGATCCTCTCCATCAACCCCATCCCTGACAAACTCTCCGAATGGCTTAGGCTTGCCGGAGTATTCCATGCTCAGAACAAAAGGATTGAGGATCTGCAAAAGGGACGAAGGGTGGACTTCCAGAGCAAAGGAAGATCTACTAGAGACCCTAATGCCATGGACGTTGACGCCATTCACATCAACTATACCCAGCTTTCACCGGTAGAAAGGGCAGAACACATAAAGAACAACAAGTGTTTCATATGCCACTGGGTAGGATGTCACTCAATCCCCGAGACAAACGTCCTGAAGGACAAGGAAAGAGCAACAACTGGGCCCCCCCTCGCCCGCAGAGGAACCCCGCTAGGAAAGAACAGGTCAGGAAGACCAAGTTCGAAGAATATCAGGACACCTTAAAAGAAAGGGGTGTCACTGAAGAGGAACTCGTACACGCACTCGACATCCTCTACGACCTTGACAAGCCGGAAACCATTGCCACAACCCGGGTTGAAGAAGAAAAAGTCCCAAAGAAGGATTTTTAGATGGGAGGAAAGGGTTGACGCTCTCCAATCCCGAAGTAATAGCACCAGTATTCTTGTCCAATCCAAACAGTGAATCCATGCAAATCCCCGTTTCACTGTTTGAACAAGAAAGTGACCAAATCATCAACACGTTTGCACTCATCGACTGCGGAGCAAGCAGAGACTTCATAAATCGTGATCTAGTGAAGAAGAAAGGATACAAACAGA
>JBBPLF010001219.1:0-10728 GCA_038089615.1 Aureoboletus auriporus
GTTACTTAGCACATCCACGAGCCCCAAGTGTGCGCATTGGGTAGTGAGATGTCTCTTCTCTTTGCTTCACCCACAACAAGTCTTCGAACTACTTCGAGTGTTCACTGTGCTACATGTTACAATCCTGGTTGACGCCCTGACAATTCATTTTTCTTTATCCTTCTACCCCACCTTGATCCTCATTGCAGAGGAAGAATGTAGATGCCTAAGAAAGGCTCTATCCCTCACACTCATTTGCCTCTACTATCATCTTCCACACAGAACCACACAGAACCTCCTTGGTATCATATGGAACCACCTTGTGACACTTGTCGCTTACCTCATGGAACCACCTGGACTATTTCCCTCACCTCGGCAGATGCCCTCTCCCATGCACTGCCTTAGACCTAGACCTCCTGGACCGCCTCACATCCAGACCACCTGCACCGACCTACACCTATGTAGACTCGCCACAGCCCCTGCAGCATGCTTTGCCTCGCCACTGCCCTACGCAGCACGCATTGCCCCACCACTGCCTTGCACAGCACGCATAGCTTATTCTCTGCCTTACGCAGCACGCATTGCCCCGCCACTGCCTTGCGCACCATGCATAGCTTACTCTCTGCCTTACGCAGCATGCATAGCTTACGCATTGCCTTATGCAGCCTCTTACTGCGGCCACTGCCTTCCGCAGCCTCCCTGCCTAGTATAAGTAGTCTACCCTCTTCACTGGCATTTCCCAGCCAGTTCTACACACTTGGATGTACTTCTCTCCTCTAGTACTTTCCTATGCAATGTCTGGTCTCCCGAAGTACTTGTGTGTGACAATACTTTGAGGTTCTCATCACACCAACGTCAGGAGCCACGTATCAAGTGCTCTCAGTTTTCAAGAAGCGCTAGAGAGAGCAGTTATATCCTCAGTGTTATTTGTTCTCAAATTCATTTGCACGATCTCACGACGGCAAATCAATGAATTTAACACTACATTCCGATGCCCAGCATTAACACTAACTGTTTTTCACAAATGTGTTCCGACACTATGGACTCCATGACCATTGTATCTCTGACAGAGGACCCCAATTCGCATCAACCTTTGCACGAGAACTTGCCAGACTCCTAAAATACAATCTAAAGCTCTCATCCACATACCATCCCCAAACTGATGGAGAAACTGAACGAGTAAATCAAGAACTTGAGACCTACTTGCACATATTCTGTGAGGGATATCCAGAACAATGGGCAGAACTACTCCCTATAGCGGAATTCTCCCACAACTCCGTTGTCCACTCCTCCACCCTGAAATCCCCTTTCTCCCTCATCTTGGGATATGAACCCCGCTCCTATCCTCCAATCGGAAAGATGTTCCTTCCTGCCCTGGAAACACACCTATCAGAACTAGAGGAAGCCCGACAGGAAGCCCTCACTGCACATGAGAAAACCCAAAGGATCATGAAGGAACGAATCACCTCTAAATTCTGCCCCTGGGAAGTTGGCGACAAGGTTTGGCTGGAAAGGAGGAACCTTCAACTGCGGTACCTATCAGGAAATTATCCCCTAAGTGGGAGGGACCATTTGAAATCACACAGGTTATTTTCCCTGTGTCATACCACCTTAAACTATCACCAACCTAAAAGATACACGATGTTTTCCATGCATCCCTCCTATTCCCTTATCGGGAGACTGCGGAACACAGCCCTAACTTCTCGGATCCACCACCTGAGCTGATCGGTGGAGAAGAAGAATACGAGATAGATTCCATTCTCTCACATTGTGGAACATGAGGATGAAGGCAGTATCTAGTATCCTGGAAAGGATACTCCACAGCAGAAAACACTTGGGAACCAGAAGGAAACCTCCAACATGCACAAACACTCCTGGATGAATATAAGGCCACCCGACCAAGGGATTTCCCCCAGTAAATGCTCCAAAGGAGAAACATTGAATTCCAACCCAGTCTCCTCTTCTACAAGTTCTTCTTCCTCTATTGCAATGATCTTCCCCTGTCTCACCCCCTCGAACACCAATACTTCTGTAACAAGAAGTATAGCAATTGCCCCTGGCACTATGAATCATGACCCAGCAAACCCCCCCTTCAATCACCCATTGCAACTGCATCATGGCCAAGGGAACTTATGAATCCCTCATGGTCCAAAGGAACCACCTCAAACTACCTTACCCCTACTACATCTGCTCAAATCGTCTCCCTCCTTGCCTATGAAGAATCCTCTTTGCCTCCGTCTTGACTATCCCAGCTCTCACCTTACGCATGGAACTAGACCTGCGCTACAACTACAATAAGAAAACAAAAGACTTGTGTTCCTTCTTCTGAACCTACCAAGTCATCCATCTCGCTGCCCATCAACTCTTTCCCCATGACTCCCCAGAACAATTCATATCCACTATGCAAACCGGAGTAGATGAAGCGTGCTCCCTCATCCTTGACCTCCTTTATGAGGAAGGATTTGGACATCTAGTAGATCGCATTGACGAGAACCTGCTCTAACCCATCATAGAGCCATTCTTCGACATCATGAGCGTCCACGAATACAGGACCTATGTAGGAGATGCCCCTTGTGCCATACCCTTTGACCCCCACCTGGACACACCAGTATCTGTTGAAAGGACCCCTTTCCCCATTCTCCAAATCCCACCTCCTCGTTTCCCTGAATGGATGTACTCTCCCGTTCCAATCTCCATTCCAGAGTCTCCTAAGATCAATACCCATGCCCCCACTTCCTCCAACATTTCAGGAAACTCCCCAGTTGCTACCCGTTCGCCCACTCCTGCCCCTGAGGACATGCAACAAGGAGCTCTTACTTGCCATGAGAGCCTGCTACCCCCAGGACTTCCCCAAGCAACCCTGCACACATTAGAAAATACCCTTCGCCCCATACTCCATTCCTTTCAAGGAGTCAGGTCAACCTCCTTGGATGGAACAGGCACTTCCCAAAACCTCATCAATGTCAACACTTCCAAGGTCCTTGAGCGCCTCCCCCCCTAAGAAATGACTCCGCTGCCACCAGTGCAGAAAGCCAGACCATGTACACATTTTCTATGGGAAATATGTTTGCCCTTGATGCCACAAATGAGCACCTGGACACGTACAAGCTCAATGCCACCGTTGGCAGTGTGTGGAGTGCAACAAGTATGGACATGTTTGCGCCCACTGTCCCGTTTACAATGAACTCAACCGCAACGATGGATTTTCCAATGGGGATATTGACTTCACCAACTACGAGACCAATGAGGGAGACATTGATGGACCAGATCATTGAGCAGGTGCTTCAATGCTATGGAAGGGGTAATGTTACAGTTTTCCCCTACAACCCATTTTTTCCCTATTCCTATGGACTCATTATTTCCTCTTGCACTTTTACCAGGCACTTGTCCTCAATTCCCTTCTGACTTACCTGGTTCCGGTTTGGAACCACGTTCTACTTCATTTAGTAGCCTAACCTTTTCACCTTCGACCAGAACCCTTCAGAACCACGTTCCACTTTATTTCACTGTCTAAACCTTTTGCTTTCGACTGGAATCACAGGGATTCCTTTGGAACTCTTTGGAACCACATTTCCTTACATAACAGACCAATTCCTCCTCATCATCATTCTTCTTATGTGATGACTCATGATCCCTTATTCACCCCACATAGCCATGATACTGCACACCCCACCTTATGCAATATGCAGCAACATAGCCCATGCTGTGCACATAGGATTGTGTAGTATCACAAGTCACATAAATAACTACCTGATTCCACCTGTATTCCCCAGCTAGTTCTATGCAATCCAGCATTGTTACATAACACTTTCATGAGTCCCAAGTGTGTGCATTGGGTAGTGAGACCTCTCATCTTTTTGCTTTGCCCACAACAAGTCTTCGAACTACTTCAAGTGTTCGCTGTACTACGTTCCAATGCCCAGTGTTAACATTTTGATTCATCAAGGGATTCGTCAAGGGAGAGAGTTCGTTTGGTCCAGTTGACTTGTGGGTTGGTTTTCTTGAGCCAGGGGAGTCCTAATATAAGGTTGTCATGTCCGCAGGTCATGACATGGAAGGTGGTTTGTTGGGTGATTCCTTCAATAACGAGGAATAGGTCACAGGTGTATTGGATGTCATCATTGTTGTTATAGGAAGAGTTGGCATTTCACATTCGAATGGGTTTTTTGAGTTTGGTGGTGGGTAGTCTGTGTTTCTGGATGAAGTGGTGGTTGATACAGGAAATATTGGCTCTACTGTCAATGAGGACACGGGTTTTGACAGTTTGAAGAGTATGCGAAGATATGACAATCTGAATGGGGATTGTTAATGCTGGGCATTGGAACGTAGCACAGTGAACATTTGAAGTAGTTCGAAGATTTGTTGTGGGTGAAGCAAAGAGAGAAGAAGTCTCACTACCCAATACGCACACTTGGGGCTCGTGGATGTGCTAAGTAACAATGCTGAATTGTGTAAAACTAGCTGGGGAATACAGGACGAGTCAGGTAGCTACTTATACGATGTATGATACTGCGCGATCCTGTGTGCACAGTAGGGGCTATGTTGCTGCATACTACATAAAGCGGGATGCACAGTGATATGGTTATGTGGGGATGAATAAGGGAACACGAGTCATCACATAAGGAGAATGATGACAAGGAGGGACTGGTCCATTATGTAAGAAAATGTGGTTCCAAAGGGTTCCAAAGGGATCCCTGTGGTTCTGGTTGAAGATGAAAGGGTTAGACAACAAAACAAAGTGGAATGTGGTTCTGGTGGGTTCCAGTTCAGAACCAGGAGAACTAGCAGGGAAAAGAAGATAGGTGTCTTGTAAAGACACGAGAAGAAGTAATGAGTCCATAGGCATAGGGAAAAGATAGGTCATAAGGGAAAACCGTTACAAGGATTTGCATAGATTTGATGAAAGATTGTACATGTACAGCATTGCATCTAAGAGTAGGGAAGACTTGCGTTGATTGAGTTCCCCTCTCCAAAAATCCATTGGGACAAAAGACACCCTTTGAACAGTTTCTTCTTCGTCATCGATATCCATGAGGTTGGGGATTTCTTCCTCCTTGGTAGTCGCTTTGACGGTGGTTTCCTTTCTGGAGAAGTGGAGACATTCCCACTCATGTGTCCTGGTTTCCTACAGCAGAAACAGAGCCCTTTGTCTCTGCATCGTTTGCATTCGTCTGGGGTGAGTTTGGAGACACAAATAGGGCATTTGGGTCACAGGGTTTGGTCTGGGTTTTCAAGGTCGAAGAGGTGTAGGTCTGAGTAGTAACCTTGCTGTGGTGTTGTTGGGTGAAGGTCTTGGCAATATCTTTCCTGGTCTGAACTTCTTGCACTTGTTCATACCAGTCATCGATGGTCTTGGTATCTTTAGTCAATTCACTAATCTTTCAGACAGGGAGACAGGGAGTCCTGCTCCAAAAAAAGATTTTAAGACACCATTTTCGGTGATTCCTGAGATGATAACATTGTTCTGGAACATGGCAATATATTCAGAAAGATCGCTGTTGTTGGGCATGCAATAGGTGGAAAGCCAAGTGAGGCTTTTTCAGTAGTGTCTTTCTTCTTGAATTTGGTGTGGAATTCAGGGAAGGTTCCTAGATCTGAAGTCGATCCACTTAGGACTTTCTGGCTGAAAGTGGCTGCCCAAGTAGTGGCAGTTCCTTTCATCATATAGGATAGTGCGAATGCAACCCGTTTAGCTTTGGAGTCGTAGACTTTCTCGTTGACAAGGAGATAGAATACTACAGCATCAAGCCAAGTCATGGCTTTGGCTGGGTTTTCATTGAAGGATTCAGGTGCTCCAATATGGAGTTCTGTGGGTTTTGCTGTGGTGGTTGTAGACATCGTTGAGGACAAGAGTGGTGAGGTTGGGGGTAGAGTGAAAATGTTGGTATGAGGGGCAACTGGGGTTGGAGATGGTGGTGTGGGTACTCATGGGATGTTCAAGGTGCCAGACAAAGTGTGAGCTAAGTCAAGGTTTTCCCTTTGTTCTTCTTCAGTGAGAAGGGTGGTGTCAAGGTTGAGGTCTTCCTCAAGGTCAGTGAAGGATGGGTCAGGTTCGGGCTCAGAAGTGGATTCTTGAGCTGGAGTTCAATGACGACCCCAATGAGGGTTGGGCGAAGGATGATGGTGGGAAATGGTGGTAAAGGGCTTACTATGATGGTAGCCTGTTTAGAGCATGCTTGACCTTTTGTTATGCTCAACTCAGGTAGAGGCGAACACAGACCTGGTCAGTTCAAAGGTTCTGTCTAGGATGAACATTCATCGTAGATGGTTCAAGGGTTCTGTTAACGCTGGGCATCGGAACAGAGCACAGTGTACCTCGAAGTAGTATGAAGATTTGTTGTGGGTGAAGCAACAGAAGTCTCTCACTATCCAATATGCACACTTGGGGCTCATGGATGTGCTGAGTAACAATGCTGAATTGCGTAAAACTAGTTGGGGAATACAAGACAGATCAAGTGGCTACTTATACTAATGATGTGCTGCATAATCCTATGTGTGCAGCAGTAGTAGTGCTTGCTGCGTACTGTGTAAAGTGGGGTCCACAGTATCATGGCTATGTGTGTTGAAGTTGCTACATACTACAAGAGTAGGATATACCTGAGGGAGGAAGTACTAGCTTACTGGTTTGGATAAACGTTGATGTTGACAGCATGGTGTGGTAACTGGACAAGTTGTTATTAGAACTCAGATACTGAGTTTGAATGTATATACAGTACTACAGGTTCGCTTATGTACTCTTACTATATGTGGTAACCTAATGTACTACCATACTTTTAGTATACTATTTAGTAGTGTGAGTCACACTTGTTGAGTTACGCCTACTATGTTGAACAGTAATAGATACTTATTCAACACTCCCCCTTGCTAAGCAGCTGCTCTGAGCACATAAGCAATATACAGTACTATGACTGTAGCTTGTTGTAGAACTCAAGGCCTAATTGTTTTCAGCAATAAGTGAGTACATCCAAACCAAGATTCTTGGTAAACATATCAGCAGGGTTTTTAGTACCCTCAATGTAAAAAATCTTGATGAGGCCTTCCTTGACATAGTCACAGATGCCATGCCATCGAAGATCGATATGCTTGGAGTGGCTTTCAGTGACCAGGTTTTCAGCCATGAATATGGAGCCCTGGTTGTCACCACAGATCAGAATAGGGGACATTAAATATCCCAGCTCTTCCATGATGGTTCGAATCCAAATGACTTGCTTGCTACAGTCTGATAGCACAATGTATTCAGCTTCGGTGAACAAATATGCCACACGAGATTTTTGGCGAGATTGCCAATTGAAGATGCAGCCTGCTAGTTTAATAAACCAGCCCGTTTGCAAGCATCTAGTGTTCAGATCTGATGCCCAATCAGAATCAGTGTAAGCAATTAAGCCAGCCTTAGTAGATCCATCAAATACAAGGGAGTAATGTTTAGTTCCAAGTAGATAGCGGCATATATAACATGCATGATCAAGATGATCCTTAGAAGGTTTGATGGCATGTTTTGAGAGGGCGATCACTGCAAATGCTATATCAGGACGAGTCCTGAACATAAGGTATAGGAGTGATCCAATCACTTGTTGGAAAAGCAATCTGATTTTGGTGTCTACGACACCTTCATGAGCCTTTGGGTAATAACCCTGAGGGAGAGGGGTAGGAGCCACACGAGCATTGATAAGTTCAAATCTTTGTAGGATTTTCTCTAAGTAGGCGCATTGATCAATGAAGATCTTGCTGCCATCTCATCAGATATTCATGTGTAAGAACTCCTTTGCAGGGCCTAAGTCTCTGCATTCCCAGCGCTTCATAAAAGTAGTTTTGATCTCTCTAACGGTCTCAACATTTGGTCCACAGAATAGCGTGTCATCAACATAGATGATCACTACAACCACTAAGGTTCCATTCTTCTTGTATAAGAAGATTCCGGCTTCTGACTTCAGATGCGTGAATCCAAGATCTTTCATGGACTCATTGAGAATTTCCCACCAGGCAAGTCCAGCTTGTTTAAGGCCGTATAGGGCACGTCATAAATGGAGCACTTTATGCTCTTGCCCCTTGACTACAAAGCCATCGGGTTGTTTCATGTAGATCTCTTCATCAAGCTTGCCATATAAATAGGCACTTCAAATGTTGAGTCCCTCAATATGCCAGTTTTCAAGGGAGGCCAGTGCAAGCATTAAGTGCACCGTCTCCAACCTTACGACAGGGGAGAATATATGGTCGAAATCAATTCCCTCGACCTGGGAGAAGCCTTTCGCTATGAGGCAGGCCCATTTGTGGCCATCAGGTTTGACATCAAATACCCAGTAATTGCTAATAACTTTGCGGCCTTTCAGCACATTGACTAGCTCAAACACTTTCCGCTGCTTGAGCATGTTAAGCTCAGTCTTGCATGCAGCTCTCCATTCTTTTTGTTGGTCTGGAGGTAGGGTAGCTATGTCCCTTAGAGTCCATTTGTGGTGTGGTTTATTTTCTGCAGAAACTGCAGGTAACGCCTTTGATAATAAAAATGTGGCCAATCCAGATCCCCCCTCATGACATAGTCATTCAATGTCATCCTCACTTTCAGCGGTGGGATCAGAGGGGATGGGTGTGTCGGGAAATTGGCCAGGAACCTGCTGGGAAGACGAAGATCAATGTGGGATTCTGCACTCTCGGCCAAAATGGCATGGTGCAGCAGGCACAGCAGGTGGTGGAGGGCATTGCTTTTTAGGAGCTGGAGGCTGCCTAGGAGCAGGGGCCATAGGGGGCGTTATAGGACACAATGGTCCTTGACTGGGGGTGTGAGGTTCAGACTGATCAGACTCAGATTGAGGATTGTCTTGAGCTGTTGCAGGGGATAGGACCGGAGTGGATGGTTCTTCTCCAGATGATTCTTGGAGAGTGCATTTTGGTTTAGGGGCTGATCCCTTGTACTTTGGGAAGTGTGCTTCTTCAAATGAAGCTCATGCAGCAGTGAAGAGGACATTATTGGGTGTTTTCATGAAGAGGTAGTTAGCCTCATTACCTGGAGCAACACCTAGGTACACCATTAATTCAGACTTAGGGGTGAGTTTATCAGCCTGAACATCCAAAGGGAGGAACACATATGCAGTGCAACCAAAAATACACAAATGGTCTAAACGAGGCTGCTTACTATGAAGCACTTCAAAAGGTGTTCACCATTGAAGGTGAGATAGGGGTGTGCAGTTGTAAAGGTGAGTCACATGAGTGACGGAGAATTCCCAATAGCTATCAGGCAAGCAGGCCAAATGGTGCATTGCCTCAGCTTTGTCCATAATGGTTCACATAAATCTTTCTGTGCGACCGTTTTGTTGTGGAACATGGGGGGCACTATTAAATATTTTAATGCCCTCCCCCTTAAGCATGTCATCATATGTGGCGGATTTGTATTCACCACTGAAATCAGACATCCAACCTTGTACAGACACTTGGAATTGTGTCTTCACCATAGATAAGAAGTGGCAGGTAGCCACCAATGCAGCACTTTTAGTGCGCAAAGGGGTGGTCCATGCCATCGAGGTGAAATCATTGAAGAAAATGATGATGTACTTGTACTTGTGGTACGAGTTGGTTGGGAAGGATTTAATGTTTGAGTGGACAGGCTCAAAGGTGCGCTTAGTGTGAACATTCAATGAGGGAAAGGTTCATTGAGGCTGTTTGCCTTTAGCGCAGCCAGGGCAGACTGAAGTCGTTGTTTCCAGGATTGTGAAATCTGGAAGCCCAGTGGTGTATTGCTTTGCTTGTTTGACAACCTCTTTGGAGGGGTGACCCAGTCATCTATGGACTGTCTCATAATCAATGGTCGCATGGGCGGAGCCAAGGATAGGAGAGGCTTTCAAAGTGTACATATTCCAGCCTAGTTGACCAGTAACAAAGGGCATGAGCATTGTGCCATCGCCATATGTCACAGTGATCGTATCCATCTCACCATATACCTTAGCTCCTGCTTGTAGCAGGTGTCCAAGTGAAATGAGATTGACATCAGAGTCAGGGATATGCCCGACATCGTGCAGCACCAAATCATGGGCGCGACGATTGATGTCAAACCATCAAAGAGAAATGGTTCCCTTTCCTTCTACCCAAATGAGAGACGCAGCAGTTTGCACTGGTATGCACTCATCCTTCTTGAACTTATGGTAAGTCATGAAGGCATCACACAGTGGAGTGAAGTGCATTGAAGCACCTGAGTCCAGGATCCAATGGGTTCTCATCTTATCCATTATTTCTGTGCACTTGGAACAATTACAATGAATATCATTGCAAGATTGTACACTACCACACATATTAACTAGACTACTAGCTGTAAGTGCAAAAGCTGCTGTTAGCGAATTAGGTGTGGAGGATGAAGAGTGTTAACGCTGGGCGTCGGAACGTAGCACAGCGAACACTCGAAGTAGTTCGAAGACTTGTTGTGGGCGAAGCAAAGAAGAAGGACGTCTCACTACCCAATGCGCACACTTGGGGCTTGTGGATGTGCTAAGTAACAACGCTGGATTGCGTAGAACTAGCTGAGGAATACAGACGAAGATGAGTAGCTACTTATACTAGGCATGAGACTGCGCAATCCTGTGGGCGCAGTATAGGCTGTGTGACTGCGCACTGCGTAAGGCGATGTGCGCAGTATAGGCTGTACCTAGGGTGGGTAAGGGAACACGAGTCATCATATAAGGAGAATGATGACGAGGAGTAGTAGTCCAAATAAGGAAAGGTGACTCAAAAGGTAAATGAAACGTGACTCAAAAGGTAAATGAAACG
>JBBPLF010001220.1:0-10726 GCA_038089615.1 Aureoboletus auriporus
TCAGGTTGACGGACAACTTTAGCATTTATCCACAATTCATGTTCCATTTGCGACGGAGTCAGTTTTTGCAGGTATTCAACAACAGTCCGGACGAGACTGCGTTTTACAGGTGAGCAGTACGTGCTTGTCGTGATTCCATGTTCACGCCGTTCGTCTCAAGACACGTATTAAATGAAGAAGACGTCAACAATTCCCTCATCATGATCCAACCCACTCTCATGTCCTACACCTTTGACGTTCCGCCACAACCTGTTCTGCTCGACAGCGTCTCAATCAAACCCGACGTCATCCTCCTCCTGGACACCTTTTTCCACATCCTCATCTTCCATGGCGAAACCGTCGCCCAATGGCGCAAAGCAGGCTACCAAGATCAAGAGGGCTACGAAAACTTCAAGGAACTCCTCGAAGCGCCTGTCGCCGATGCCCAAGACCTCCTCACGGACCGATTCCCGATCCCACGGTATATCGTGTGCGATCAAGGGGGTAGCCAAGCGCGGTTTTTGCTGTCCAAGCTAAACCCGTCGACGACGCACATGTCGGCGTCGATGTATGGGTCTGCTCAGGGTGCTGCTGCAGGGCAGGCAATTTTCACGGACGATGTGAGCTTGCAGGTGTTTATGGAGCATTTGAAGCGACTAGTACGAGTTTTTTTTTCTTCTCGTCAATTGTTACTAAACTGGTTATAGGCTGTGGGGGCGCAGACGAACTAGGGTGAATTTTCGGTTCTTTTTTCGTTACTTCTTTCGTCGTCGTCGGTACTCTGTGTTTGTCACTGTCGCCTTTTTATGACCGACAGGTGGAAATGCAATGCATAGACGCACTTTTTTTTCTTTTAGTGAGCGTAACATTGTAGCAAATAATTTCGAAGGAAACCTGCTGTAAAGTAATAGGCCCAAGTGAGTCTGTCAGCGTCAGTGTCTATTCTCTGGCAATCAAATTAGACTACCTTGGACTTGATCGTCTACGAGGGAATCGGTTGTGCCAATGAAGTTGGCTGTGTAGGCCAAAAACACTCGATTCAGGGTTGATTCTTTCTGGTCACGCGTAAAGATCCTGGATACAGCCTGAGTGGGTTATGTGTGGGCCATAATGGTAACAATGAAGCACCGCAAAGCTACTCGTTTCATCTATTCAGGTAGCCGGGCTCTATTTGCATAGGCCATCCCGGCGAGCCCACTCCTAGTTAGATGGATACTTCCGAGTGGCTGTACGCATTCAAAACAAACAATGTTAAATTGGGTGGCTAGTAGGTTTAATAACGTGGAATTACAGTTCAATCAAGTGCTCGTGACTGTTGGCCCGAGACAAGTTACAATCAGGCCAAGGATGCGAAAGCATTCAGATCTGAGTGGGAGGTGTTATTTTGTGCACTTGAGCGAACTCCGGATCGTCACGGTGTGACTCCGAATGGAACGGGGGTGGGGTAAGGCTTCTGAATGATCGTCCGATGACTGACACCGCGATGCGACCTCAACTCAGGTTCATATCTGCCCAGCAACTTGAAGCACTGACAACGTGAGCCCTGAAAAAAAAAAACTGTTGTTAGTGAGCCCTGTACACATTGTTCTACTTTCGGACTTGCACGTAGTTCCGAATCTCGAGATTCTCAAAGCCTATTCTCTTCCTTCCATACAGAAGTGAGGCATGCGGCTCTTTTTTCTCTACCGATTATATTGATGACGTACCTTTCAGTTTGAATGGCACACTAGCAATAAGTACTTTTTCGATCTTGTCGGGGGATGCGCTGTTGCTGCGTACATAAACACCCTGAATACCGCCTGAGCGCAGTGGGACTGAGGTTTCGATTCAAATAGTGAGTGCTCCAGACGCGATCCTTTCTCTGCTCTGTCCTAGTGTGGAGTCGTTCCTTTTTCCCGTCGTTCCTTTTTCTTCGATGGGCATCGTATACGTTCTCTCATATTTCCTTCCACCCATACTTGCGTATGGCGTCGGCGCAGTGTTGACCATCACGCCGCAGACACGCGCGTTCCGGATTGCATTGTGGCCCGTTATCGCCCTATTAGCATGGCGTGCGGTGGTTTCTTTTGACGTGCCGGCGGACGACCTCGATCAGCGATTCAACAAGATCCCCATTGTAGTGCGTATCCCTGAATCTCACGCGCCTTCTCGACTCTCAACTCTGTTGTCAGATATCGATGATCTGGATGGTCACCCGCGCCCTCTATTGGACAATACCAACAGAGCCACTCGTACGGCATACGCGTCCAGTCAAGGCAGCCCGATCCACCCTCTTGGACGCCCTCGACCTTGCCTTGACTATGCGTGGCTATGGTTGGGATTGGTCCCGTGGCGTACATCGGCAACACGAAACCCGTCCAACGAACCGAATAGGATTCATATGCCACGTTGTCCTATCCGTCGCTTACCACGCGTTCGTCCACGGCGTCCTTCATAAAGTCATCCGCTCGTTTTCTCCCACGGGATTCGGCGCCGCTAGAGGTTCCATCTTTGACGACACGCTCCCGTGGCACGTCCGCTACCTCCGATCGAGCATCATCACCTTCTTGTCCTTGATTTCGTTGGAAGCCAACATCCAGGTGCATATCGACGTCTGCACACTCATCGGCGTAGTCCTCTTTTGTCAAGCACCTGAACAATGGCCACCGGCGTTCAACGCTACATGGTGCGCGACGTCGATCTCCGATTACTGGGCCCGGCGGTGGCATGCATGTTTCCGTCACCTGTTCCTCGTTCAAGGGGGTTATCCCCTGCGTTCTCTGTTGGGTGGCCGCGAAGCAGGTTTCGTAGGCCGCGTGGGCTATATCGTCGGGGCGTTTCTCTCCTCTGCGTCGATGCACCACGTCGCGCTCGTCATACTCTACGACCAGTCCGAGTTTTGGAGAGTGCTCGTTGGGTTTGGGATGATGGCGCCGGTGATTCTCGTGGAAGATGTGTACCAGATGTGGACGGGGCGCAAGGTGGGTGGGTTTGCGGGATGGGTTTGGACGATGTGGTGGTTGTTTCTGGGGGGGAACGTGATTATGGATGCGTTCGCGAGGGCTGGGATGCTTGCGTGTTCGACTGGGGTTGAAGTGGTGGTACCCAGGCCGGACCTCGTAGAGTATTGGGTGGCGAGGTTTGATTCTTGGTTGCATGGGATGTAAATAAATTCGTCGACTGGGAAGTGTGGACCGAGCGTCGTTTCTAAACTGTCGGATAGATTTGCTTGTCATTGATTGATTTTGTTACAATACTTGGTACTTAGCCATAACTAGGCCTAATAACGCTGGATAATTGTTGTGACTTGAACGCGTCCGCCATCAAAGCACTTCTTTGCCCCATCGATGTAAGCAAGGGAGTCACGGTCATCGAAAGATGATCTCTCATTCTGTTAAGTGCGCTTTCCCCCTGAACAGCACCATTGCGGGAAAAAAAAGGCACGTACGGCAGAGATGGTCTGTAGAAACTGATGCACATATGCCAGATTGAATATACGACAGGGCGTACCGTCTCCGATGCAGCTACGAGAAAAAAATCAACACGAGAAAAAGGTACCTTTTGAAAGCCAAACGAATGTGCCAGCATAGAGGCTCGCGCACGTCCATCCTCGTCCCCTGGAGTCACACCTCTCTCCAAGAATGTAGACGCGAAAAGCACTGCCAGTGCATGAGATAGATTGCAGACTAGCAGAAAAGGCACAAACGTTCTACCATTCGCTCCATGACATACTCATTGGTGAGACCTCTGAACTAATTCCATTGCTACCCAACGGTATTTCTTGGCATCTCGATGGAAGCCCGTACACAGGGAGATATCGTACTTTAAATCACTTACGCATACATCAGGGACAAGGTACGTTTAGAGCAAGAACCTACAGACAGGGGCCAAGGTCCACCAGGGACATGCCAGGAACTGAAACGAGTGAGAGTATGGTCTTGAATGGTATTCCCATTGATCATCTTGAACACGAAAGTACTCATATGATGGTGGCAGCGGTGAAGGGCAGAATTACTTTTCAATGATCAACGTAATCGAGTTGAATACGGCGGTGGTACTCCTGCAAAGAGCTTGCGAGCTTTGCGGAACCGAACGTTGTTTCTGGAGTATGTCCGAGATGGCATGGGCCTTGAGCGAGAGAATGACATGGCATGTCCCAAGAACAATTTCTTTCCAAATGCTGCATGAGAAAGGTACGTGTCAACTTGCGGTTTGTGGGTTACATTTGTGTAACCATCGCGATTCTATTGCTTGTGTTCGCGGTTTTGTTGCCGATGACGTGTTCCGAACAGCGTAGTACCCAGACTCGGATGAGAGGTGTGCTGCACTAGGATGCGGAGGAAATGGGATGGACGGGCCATATTGGCACTGGGCAAGGCACTGGGTGGCGTTGTTTAAGCTGGTAGGAGGTTCGTGCCGTCTTAGGCCATGGAGATGGCCTGTAAAGCGACGACTTGCCTCATAGACTATCTGGACTCTGGAGAAACTACACAGCGTAGTATGTTCCTTTTAGTTGACGTGATGATGAATCTCAGCGCTAATACTATAAGAACAACGTGATATCCGCTAGTTCATACACTGTGTCGCACTGGCATGTGTTGCTGTCCCTCAAGACCGTATGCGTGCCCGCTCCGACTCGGACGTCTGATGAGCCTTATAAGGATCCCACCACGCCGCCCGTCACAGTGTTCCCGTGCGAAATGGACTACATCGCCTGACACCATCTGATTTCTTCGCAATGTGGTGCGTTTTTTTCTTCCCTTTTCTCTATTCTTCACCAATGCCGTGTGGGTCGATTTGGGCGGGATGCTTTAATAGTTGTGGGCATCCGTCTCTCGCGACACGAACAAGACATGCCCCCTCACGCACATATACCGAGCCTCCGCCTAGCGGGCACTCTGGGATTAGGTCAAGTTTAGACCAAGTCAGCGTACTCGATGAGTAGAGCAGGGAGACGGACGTGCGAGTGTCAAGTTCTAGTGCGTCCACGTCGTTTTTCTTACTAATGCATGGTGATGATGACCATGACCGTGACGGGGACAGACGGGTTCAACCCACACTGGCAGCGTGTGGTAGGAAAACTTGCCCGATATGGGCTACGCCACCTCAAAAGTCCTCACCAAGCATCTTATCTTTAAGGCTTCTATTAGCTGTCCGTCGTCCGTCGTTTTTCGACGTCTGCATGCACGTGCTCACGGTGGCTTCAATAATGTGGGCAGGCTGGAAGTCTTCTTCGTGCATACATCAGGCGAAGGAATCGTCCCAGTATTTGCCAACGGAAATACTGATCAGATCCAGCCCGTACAGAGCTGGCACATGTGTTCCGCTGCGGTCGGAAGTAAACTGAAGTGTTGGTTGAACGTTGAACGTTAAACCATGCGCTGAGCATGCGATCGGCGTCTCGTCTGATGCCCAGCTCCGAACACTCCAAATCTCTTGACTTTGCTCCATCACACGTTGGCATTACATTCATAGGTTTCTGTTCCTTTTATATCGATTTATCCGTCCTGCTATCCCCACCTAATTCATGTACACTTGACTTCTACCAGAGTCGCCACAGGGTGCCATCTGTATTTCCTCACCCTCGTTGTGCCTGGGATTCGCAAACACGATCTTGCTCACAGCAGAGTTATCACCAGATGCCCAAGTCAGACCGAATGCTGTGTCCATGTTGCTTCCACGACTGCCCCGGAGAGCATGCGCATAAAGTTTACGCAAGCTCAAAATGAATCGGGGGACTAGCGTGAACGGAGGTATAAAGTCCGCCATCCCAAGTACTAGTTCCTGCCATCCGTTCGTTGGAACTTTTCCTGTGCCGACCAGCACGTTTCCGAGTGCATATAACAGAATGCTACATATAATCATTAGTGTCATGGAAAGTGCAAATGAATGGAAAGGCGAGACAGCGACATACGCAAGAAAGTATATCATGCCTTCTGTAACAAACAGAACCATGTAACGGCTCAAGTGCCAGCCCATTTGTGCTTTGTACATCCGAATCACTTCCCCGAAGAATTTGATGACATAGAGCAGACACATAACTGCGCCAAGGGCGATCAAGGAATAATCCTGGAATAGATACCAAAGGGTGGGCGCAGACTGCCCAAGGCAGAGCGAAAAGTCTAGTACTTGAACGACTATATTATGAGCAGTAGTGTAACACATAGTATCGTATTATATAGTATGCGCAATTTAAAAGTTATGGTTCACATACCTGGTGGCTCAGTCTGATGGCTGAGGATAACAGTAATAATTATATTTGGGATCATAGCGATTGTGTAGAACGCGAGAAGACTGCCGAGTATGAACCTGGATCGGCCATAGAGTGCCCATAAACGGAGGATCATTGCCACTGTCAGTATCGATGAGTGTCACATCTCAATAACACTGAGAAATCTCACAATCGGCAGCAGCAATAAAAATCGTCTGAGCCCAATTGGAGAGAATCTCAAGTATTCCGCCTTCGAAGTGTCTTTAAGCGGACTAGAACATTGGAAATATGGAATAAATGTACTCACAACTATGACATTACAATCGGCTGCTCAGAAATGTTGTTGATCAGTGTAAGCTAAAGTATGAACACACACGTCTACCGGTAGTTAAAATTTGTCGATCACAAGTGGTATGAAGAGTCACCTTTGCCGGGCCACGCAGGAACGAACTAGCCACTAGAGTTCGACGGTGTCAGCACGACAAATTAATATCACAGTTTGAACGCACCAAAGGCACTGATTCTAGACCGGTCAGTCATCATATAATTGATATCAACAAGCACAGACATACATGGCGTTATACAATCCAAAATATCGAGCCTTAGAAGCAAGTTAATAATTGGTACCGGATCGTAGAAATGGTCATACACACAAGAACAAATAGTGTAGAAACCCATGTCCAGGGTTTGTTCTGCAGTCATATCAGAATACACACCGGTCTGGAAATATGTTTACTGACCCAAATGTACTCCACCTGCAAATATTGATATCCAGTATTCTTATAAGTCATGTCAATGAACATGATGCATACCTCATCTGAGAACGTTAGGACTGATAATAATGTCCGAACTTGAATCAATGATTGTCCAGCTTATTATGTGCATGAATTACTTACTGTAATCGTAACCGATGGCAGTCAGGATCACAACTGGAAAAAACACTTGAATCAGTCTCGATGGGAAGCGCCAAGAATGACAAGCCTACGAGTCAGGTAATCATTTGTTCTAATGTCCGTGACAGCTTGTTGCAGACTGGAATCCATGAAGTTGATGTAAGGAGTAGGTGACAAAAACAGAAGCTGCAAAGCGACAACTACAAGTTAAGCGTGATAGTTTACGGACGGTCTCGGACGCTTGCCAGTGAAGGGACTTTGGATATAAGACAACACCGGGGGAAAGTTGTGATAGCGGTTTAAAACTGGTGCGGTGATATCGAATGCATGTAAACTGGCATATGAATAGTGTGATGCCAGTGGGCTTAGACTATGTCAGGGCCACAGGGCACTAATCAATGCATCACAGATTATGTACATGTAGTACGAGACGAACAAAGAAAGCATCATAAAAGCGATGTCTATCACTAAGAGCACAGCCGTCCTATTCTTATACAATGAACCATGCCTTCCGATAACAGCCTTACAGAAAAAAAAAGGATGACCAAATGCAAGTGCCTTAGCTCTTTCAGCCTGAGACGAACTATCCTCAAGTCAAGACTCAAACTTATAATATATGCTCGTCAAGTAGTATTACAGCCCTGCTCCCGGAGGGCACCACAGCACTGTATGCTTGCATGCTTTTCATCTTCTCCTCAGGATGCGTATTTGTGCACTCTCGATATCATCAGCATTGTGGCAAATTGCAAAAGCTACCCGTGACATCGCGTGCTAGTTTATCGGAGAAAGAGTATAAGTCCGATAATATCTTGCATACTGCATGTCCCTTACTCTCAATAGACCCAGAGGTACCGCAATCTGGAACGGGACTCGGGACTGCAACCACGAGTGAAGCAATCGTTAAAGCTGCCGGCAGGAGGCGAGATAGAAACATGAGTTGCATATTCAAGTTCGAAATCATGTGAGGGTGATGGTAATATATTATGCCAAGGCAAAAATAGGTGTGCCTTCAAGTTATGGCTTGAGAGACTGGTGTAGATTGATGCACCTCGTCAAACCATCGCTGAACTTATAATCTGGACTCATTGGATTTATTAGTATTAGCCCAACCTGTTGCCATCACTGTGCAAACCAGTGGTCCAGCCATCAATGGTAAATCAGTAGTAATCGATCAATCCGTGACTGGTGAGGTACGTACTTACTCTACTGCTTCCACGAACTGTTGCTATCTGCTACTTTGCTTTGAGACAGCCAACTTGAACTGTAAATGCTCTCTGACTTGACATCTGAGTCTATTAAAATGTATTCGAATTCTCGGTAAATACTGTAAATGCAATACATACCGGTACCCACAAAGGCATGTATGATGTTGCTAGTGTCGCGCCGGCCTGCGTCATATATAACTCGGATACAAGTATGACCATGAGAAAACCTCATCGGACCTGGAACTTCACCGTGATTGCACCTTAGGTCAATTGTTTGTTATGTAACGCTCATGGCAATTGCCATTGCCACTGGCCAAGGTTTGTAATGAAGAGTGATTGGCAGCTGCCATCACGCATATCAAGCACTACCTCATCCACTTCTACCTCGTTCAGGTTCGTCAACGTTGTGACGAATCATTGTTCCTCGAGCGCAAGAAAAATGCAGCTAGCCACTTTAAATTCTAATCGGAAATTCCGGAAAAGAGAACAACCAATTGCACTGGCAAGTGCAATCTGCTTAGCTCTTTCAGACGAACTATTAATATACTCAAGTCAGAACCGAAATGTGTCCATATAGTTTGCATACTCGTCAAGTAGTATTCATAGTATGACCCTACTCCCACAGTACTTAATGGTTGCATTATCATCTCGTCTCCTGGCTGCGTAGCGGCCTTTGTGCACTCTGCACTCTCAGCATCATCATTGATATGGTGGTAAATTGCAAAAGCCACCCCAACTACCGCGTGCTATTGGAGAAAGAGTATAAGTCTAACAATAATGTCTTGTATCATTTATTCTGGCTCTTACTCTTCATAGACCCGCAATCTCGGACCGATTCTCGGGAGGGACTCAGGACTGCAACCACGAGGGAAGCCATCATCAAAGCTACCACTAGGACGTGGCAAGATAAAAGCGTAAGATGCATATTCGAAAGTAATTGTGAGGGCGATGGCAGGAATGTGTTTGCCTTGACTGAGACGTTCAAGTTATGGGTTTGTTCCTCGACATCAAACAATCGCTGAATTTATAATCTGGAGGTTCGGTCACTGACTGGAATGAGTATTAGCTCAAACCTGCAGCCATCGTTGCATCACTGTGCAAACCAGTGGTCCAGTCACTACTAGCGGCTAGCCTGAGCAACTGAGGAATCCGAGTCCGTGATTGGACATAAGGCCAATTATTTTCTTTGAAAGGCACAATGGCAAGGGGCGACCGCGGCTCTAGATGGAAATCCAATTACGGTGACTTACGTGTTCATTACCAACTGTGGGAATTGGCTTTTGCATTACCCACTAAAACCCCTAGTGGTTTGTGCCTCTAAGAGCTGGGCTGCACTTTTCGGGGAAACCCGGCGGGTGGTCGGTCTGATCCACCACCGCCAGTCCCTAAGGTCAGTTGTTATGTAACGTTCATGTGGCACTGGTAATTGCGGCCTTGAGGCCAGAACGGAGGAGTTTCGCCACTCGCGCATATTATTTCATCCAGTTCTACCTACGCACTGATGGACAAATCACTTTCTCAAGCGCAAGAAAGACCCCACTACTGTTGACAGCTACATTTGTATTTAACATGTTGGGGAACGCCAGAACTTGAAACAACTGGCATTACACCCACGGAAATTGATGCAGGCGTGAACTCGGACTACTGTGCTCAAGGAAGCTCGTATTCCTACGGCCATAAAATTTACAGGTCGGGTCGGTGCGTCAAAGTCAATACTCGATGTACCACGCCTGGTAGTCTTCTGCACTTCGTGTTTTGGCAGATCCAGGGCATGTTGGATTAGGAGCGTACGGACGACACCATAACGGAGGTGTTCTGTATAAACTCGACACTACTGTATGACTAAGCTAAGGGTAGGTATGTATACGAGTACATTCGGTCGTAATACCTCTAACAGGGCATACATATATTGCATGTGGAATTGCCTTCAAAAAGGAAGAGCTAGCGCACTGTTGACACTGCCAGTACTCACTGTTCTTCAATCCCTGGTTTGAACAACTATGGACACGATCGCAAAGCTTGTAGTACAGGACCACCGAGCCAAGCGCAAGAGCCTGTCGTAAGAAAGTCACCTGGCTTCTAGGGAAGTATTTGGAACTGGGGATGGTAAGTGAGGCGCGCGCATAACCCAACCGTTACTCTATACATGTGCGACGGACCCCTCTCATGCCAGAAATACGATCATAATAGGAATGCGCTATGACGCGTCGACGAACGTAAAACTGGAATTCAAGAAGAGGTATTGATCAACCAACAACGCCGAAGAGGTACCGGCATGCATTACCTTCCTATTGGGTAAAGACTTATCTACTATTCCTTCTGGTGCGAGCGCGGAACATGCGACGAATAACCACCTTCTACGTTCTCATGTGGGAGGTCCCACTTTGCGTAATATGGTGCGAGGAGCCAGAGAGGCTAAGCATTAAGCCGAGTGGTTAGGCACCCCTGTCGATCACGGA
>JBBPLF010001221.1:0-10719 GCA_038089615.1 Aureoboletus auriporus
TACCCTCTTCACTGGCATTTCCCCAGCCAGTTCTACGCACTTGGATGTACTTCTCTCCTCTAGTACTATCCTATGCAATCTCTGGTCTCCCGAAGTACTTGTGTGTGACAATGCTTTGAGGTTCCTCATCACACCCACATCTGGAGCCACGTATCAAGTGCTCTCAGTTCATACGAAAGCGCTAGAGAGAGCGGTTATATCCTCAGCGTTACTTGTTCAATGATTCGTTTGCACGATCTCACGACGGCAAATCAACGAATCTAACACTGGCTGTGTCTTCTTCTGTGGATCCTTTCAAACCTCGTAACAACCTTGAGAAGCTAAACTGTGGCTCCCGAATATCAGTCAATGAGATTTATAGATATGAACTGGTGAGAATGTTGAGAAGCTTCAAAACGAAGTGTGGGAATGGTGTGATGGTGTGAGGCGTAACAATGATTGCCCAGTCACAAATGACATGTACTGTGCTTATTGCACAGAGGCTGCACCTCCCTTCGAGCATGACAGTTCGAGTGATCCATCGTATGACGGTCTAATCTACACCGTATTCGGAAGAGAAGCTCGCACCATTTTAAAACTCAAGGACTCCTTCAAGTTCAAGTTCATCCCCCCATCATTGTACAACAGGCTCCTCCAAGCGGCTGGTCCCCAAACCAGTCAACATCTCCTTCATGATAATACATATACAAGCATTGGCGTCTCCGCTGAGATCGACGATACGATAGAGGGGATGGTCACCAATATACCCTCTCTTAGCACTTCATGCCGCTGTATAGAACCCCGAGTGCAACCGACCTCAGTTTAGGCTGTTGACTCCCCATGCGTGTCATCAATGAGGTCATCGGATAGATGCAGGTGCTTCAAGCTAGCGTATCACAAAGTATCCCGTGCAGTACACTCGCGTAGGCATCTCCAAAATCTGCACGGTGTCAATGCCATCATGATCATCTTCAAAAACAACAGCGACGAATATGATGCACAATACACAGAGAAATCCAAATTGTAGACGATAAGATTGAATGGTAAATATCAGTGTATTGTCCGTACTAGTACCATCTGGTTCAGACTCGATGGATATGGGTTGGACAGATAGCTTGAGATGCTCGTAATTAGTTCTACATATCTAGGAGCACTTCAATTATTCAAGACTCACCATGAGCACTGCAGGAGATTCTTAACTAAAATAATGGACTCAGTATTATCGTAAAGACTCATGGGCGCATGGTGCTACTTGTTTCCTCTGCCACTCCAGCACTCAGGGTTCCCTGAGAACTCTCACCTCTATGTACATGCGAAGAGCCCTTATGCCATGTCCAACTGGGCCTCCCATCCCTCCCATGGACACCTGGATTAGTCCCTCTTTCGTTCTCATTCAAATGGTCCAGCCTATCCAATAGATCATCACGATGATCTGATCTTTTCAATTTCAGTTGTAAGAATCTAGACCATTCATCTATGTCAGCATCACCAAAAAAGTGTTTTGCGACACATACTTGAACGCTGTGACAGGTAGAACAAATGGCAAAACTGCAACAGTAGCTGCAACAGTGACAGTGGATATGCCAAGAAATGCGAGTATGGTTACTGCCCCCTGGGCACCATCTCGGAACATGAGATTCCAATGCTGAATATCAGGTAGCACAGAATCCCCAATTGACATGAGACTGTCTTCTGACATTTCTTCATCGACAGCTTGGATCATCTTGTCAAGCATCTCAATGATATCGGCTGAAAAGAGATATTATCAATATCCTCTTCCTAAGTAATAAAAGAGTCGGCTCACCTCGGTTCGGAGTCCAGACACGCCACTGAGGCGTATCCATCTTCTCAACGAGGATTTCCACGTCGCGCTTAAACAAATCCTTCAAAGTGTTGTATTGTGTCATGCTGCGCATAAATTTGCACAGCACTCCTAAGATCAGACATTGCCACGTCAATTCCAACGTCACCAAAAGACAATACGCAACACTTGCTGTTCTGCGCTAAAATGCATAGCGCGCATGCAGGTCCCATCATCCTTGCAAGTTGTCGGGGCTGACTTTGGTTGGGCTCGGTTGGGCTCGTGTTTGTCTCTGTTGTACTCAGCTGGTCCAGCAGAAGAAGCATCTGGACGATCTTGTGTATGCTAGGACTGATGGCCGCCACGCCATGTTCTGAAGTCACAAAAAGTCAGGAAAAAGTCAGGAGATGGCTGTAATGCGCACTAGTCTGAGCTAACGCGGAGAAGATCGTCACCCCTGCTTTCTGAGCCTTCCACTCTGACTTCTGTAGACTGTCCAGGCTCTTAGCAACAAGTCCTTTGGTCCAAGGGTCGTTGGGGTCTATGTGGGAGGGGCAAAAATCAACTATGATCACCGACACTGAAATTTTAGAATGTACCAAAGGACCGGAACACATCTAAGCAAATCAGACTCATCCAAACTTCTTTGGATGTTCCCCCTTTTAGCTTCGTGTGCAGCACTTCGGTGATTTTGTGTGCCTTTATCTTGATCCGCAGGTCGACTGAATCAGTTGGATCAGTGGGGATACTGGTTTTCAAGAGTGACGAGGGTAGTATATTACCATCTTGCATCAAGTCTGCGAAGATCTGAAAGCCTTCTACTGGTCCTACAGCATCGTCGAAATAATCGAGTCGTAACATGCGTACAATGTTTTTCGGAAGGTCTTCTTTGTTAGAGACATTCATGTCGCCTATGCAATTATGAGTTATGGACAGAAGAAGGTCGGATAGGCAATTGCACTTACTGTATTTCATGCAGGTAGTCAATGCATATGCAGCGAGCAGCGCAGTATCCTTGGATCGCAGTTGGTTAATAAACACATCCAATAGTAATAGCTTGTCATCGAGGAGATAGGCGTGGATCCTTTCAGCTAATAAGCGAATGAGTTGGTATTATGGGGTGATAAACTTGCACCCACTCTTGCATAGGTTAAGCGAGGTCAGTGTCGCAGCGGTGTGCTCTCGAGCGTTGCCTTTCTGGATGGCTCATTTCAGTTCTCCAATACATTTTTTCTGCGTTGCATCAAGTGTATTGGCACCTGATACGAAGGATGTTCATGGTTGAATTTTGTTTATATAAGTATTGTGAAAGATTGAAGTTGCGCTTAGAGTAGAACTCAGAGAGATGATGGGTGCTCAAGTCTATGTTAGAGCCTATTAGTCCCCTATACTACTGACAGTTTTATATACTGTACTACTCAATTGATAAAGTAATCGTATAGATTACTTTATCTTCGACCTTAGGTGAGGCCGTGTATTGTTTGTACTATGTTTGGCCTAATGGATAAGGCTCATTATCCAACACTCCTCCTCAAACCTTACTTAGGCCGAGTCCATGAGAGTGATGATTGTGCTTTGCACACACAAGTGCTGTTAGATTCGTTGATTTGCCGTCATGAGATCGTGCAAGCGAATCATAGAACAAATAATGCTGAGGATATAACCGCTCTCTCTAGCGCTTCTTTGAGAACTGAGAGCACTTGATACGTGGCTCCAGACGTTGGTGTGATGAGAACCTCAAAGCATTGTCATACACAAGTACTTCGGGAGACCAGACATTGCATAGGAAAGTACTAGAGGAGAGAAGTACATCCAAGTGTGTAGAACTGGCTGGGGAAATGCCAGTGAAGAGGATAGACTACTTATACTAGGCTGGGATGCTGCATAAGGCAGTAGCCGCAGTATGTGCTGCATAAAGCAATGCGTAAGCTATGTATGCTGCGCGGGGCAATGCGTGCAGCGCGGTGATGTGTGCTATGCGGGCTGTGTAGGGCAGTGGGAGCTGCACGTGCTGCGTAAGGCAATGCAGGTAATCTAGATAGGATCGGAAGATGCAAGTCATCATCGGGAGATATGATGACGAGAAGGGAAGTGTCTGTAAAGTGGGGAAGGGTTGAGGGTGACTCAACAGGGACAGCATGACTCAACAAGTGAGTGAGCGTGACTCAACAAGTGTTCGTCAGGTGTTCGTCAGGCGAGACTTGACTAGTGTTCATCAGGTGTTCATCAGGTGTGACTCAACAAGTGTTTGTCAGGATGTTTGTCAGGATGTGACTTGACCGGTGCATTAGGTGTTTGTCAGGACGTTCATCAGGATGTGTGTCAGGCGTTCGTAAGGCGGGTGAGGCATGTAAGCGAATGTGATGGGTAGACCCTTGTCCTAGGCGTCTACATTCTTCCTCCGAATGCAAGGCGGAAGGTTTGAGCGAAGAAGTAAAGGGGAGTGATGAAAGAAAATGAATATTCCAGGCGCCAACCTGGATCGTAACAAGTGCCTTTGTTAAGATATCAGCGGTCATTTCATTGGTTGGGCAGTAGATTAGTGTTAATCAGCCAGTTTTGATCTTGTTCCTTATGTATAGGTTTTTCAGATCAAAATATTTTGCTCGTTTGTGGAATTGAGCATTTGTTGCAATCGCGATAGCTGATTTATTATCACCATAAAGCACTGTTGCCTTTTGCGGCTCATAACCAATTTCAGTGTATACAATACAGTTGTTTGTATTTCAATTCCTTTGTCAAGGCACCATGTGCGGAGATCTTTATTAATGTATTCACGCCCATTATCCGCGTGTACCGCTTTTGGTACATAAGTAGCCATATTGCCGCTTGATATGCGCAACATATTGTTTAACACATTGCGGACTTTCATCCTTCGTTTTCATGAAATGTATGTTGACATATCTAGTAGTTTCATCAATAAATGATATATAATACCTATATTGATGTAGTGAGGTGACTCGAGCAGGTCTCCAGACATCAGTGTGTGTCAGCTCACCAGGTGCACATTCCCAGCAGCTCACCATTTTTGGTATAGTCTGTCGTGTAATTTTAGATTTGATGCATGCCTCGCATTCGAAAGTTTGCAGGCTGTCTTGGAGTGAGAATCCATCGACAAGATTCTTACCATGTAATTTTCGTAGTCCAGTGATGCTGATATGACCCGGGCGTCGGTGCCATTCCTCCCAGGTCCAAGATTTCTTGATCTTCATCGCCACATTGACAGATGAGGAGGGTGTTGTATGTAGATCAAGGTAGTATAGTCCATGTTGTAGTCAAGTGATAGCTATTTTATTATTATTTGCATCATATATGTACTGTATAGTATGCCATCTTGACCAGTATGCGTACCCCCGGCCCAATCAATTCGTCCAAGCAAGAGTAAATTCTCATGTGCATCAGGTACATGTTAGGTATTCCGCAAGCGGACTTGCTTAATTTGGTTACCGACAATCATGTGAATGATGACGGTACCATGTCCATATGTGATGACAGGTTTATCACCAAGTCCTGTAACAGTATGTTCAGGTAACTCAGTGTATGTAGTGAAAATATCATGCTGTGTGCAAATATGTGTCGTCGCACCAGAGTCAACAATCCAGGAATAAGCAGAAAAAGTGGCCTCCTCAGCCTCTTCCATTTCAACATCCTCTATGGATACATTTGCTACAAAGCTTTTCTCGAGCTCGGCTGTGTCACTGTCCGACAAGTCGTCATTACTGTAACTACATTTGCACGTGCTTTCCCTTTTCCTTTAGGTATGGGTTCCTTGTTTTCCCGACCTTTTCTCTTTTCCCCTGATCCTTTACACGTATTCAGAGGGTTCTTCCAGCAATCGTCGTCACGATGCCCAAATTTACCACAGATGCTGCATTTCGGCTTTCCCCTGAAGCAGCATTCCATGGTGGTGTGGTTCTGGCAACTGCATATTTTGCAGGTATGCTGCTTCTTGTGGGATCCGTTACCCGATGTGTAAGTGGTATCACCTGATCCGGAAGTGGCCCGTTCCTTTCTCTGAGCGTATTCTTCAATCAATAAAGTAATGAGGTCGGCAACCGTCATGGTGTTGGCCTGGCCATTCCCTTGTATGCCTCCAGTGTAGCCAAGATAAGACATAGTGTAAGCCTCCCAAGATGAGGGGAGAGAAGCGACAAGTATGGATTTGAACTCAGTTTTGTCAATAATGTTGCCGGACAGCGTGAGACGTTCACGGAGATGCCGCATATGGTGTAAATGTTCTGGAATGTCAGCATACTCTTTTGCTGCGAGGCTACATAGCATCTTTTTCGTAGAAATGATGGATTGCTGACCGCGTGGCTCATGAATGACATGGAGCGCCTGCCACATATCCGCCGCAGTGTTGCATTCAGCGACATGGATGACTTGCTCATCTTTGATCACAGTGGTAATCAGTTCACAGCCAATAAGATCTTTCTTTCTCCAAGTGGCTGCCAAGATCGGATCTGCGGGTCAGCCCACTGTGCCGTTAACAATATCCCACACGTCCTTCCTTTCTAGGATGGTGGCTATGCAAGTTTTCCAGGCAAGCCAGTTGCCGTCCCAGAGCTTCTCAATCTTAGGGGCTGATCCTCCCAAGTCAGGAGCAGATGTTGCAGTAGGTACAGCATGTTGTAGGGCAGGGCCCGAGATAGGTGGTGCAGGCGAATTTGGAGTCGGAGCAACATTAGGATTAGGATTAGGGGTAGAAGTGATGTTATTGGATGATGCCGGTGTCAAGCCATAGGATGGATTAATTAAGGGGCCGATAGGGCCAGACATGATTGTGAAGAGATAGTGTGATAATATGTGTTGCAATAAGATGTGTTCCAAGATCAGAGTCCAGGGCTTATAACCTGTGAAAGATTGAAGTTGTGCTTAGAGTAGAACTCGGAGAGATGATGGGCACTCAAGTCTATGTTAGAACCTATTAGTCCCCTATACTACTGACAGTTTTATATACTGTACTACTCAATTGATAAAGTAATCATATAGATTACTTTATCTTCAACCTTAGGTGAGGCTGTGTATTGTTTGTACTATGTTTGGCCTAATGGATAAGGCTCGTTATCCAACAAGTATCACTCACCCAGACCGAAAAGTTTACGTAATATTTGTTGCGCAGCATCTCCATCATTCAAGCGAGTTAGGGCACTGGCGAGATTTGCTCGAACGCGCGAATCACGAAGATTCCATTGATATTGATGTCTTGTTTCTTTAGTCAGGTCATAGAGGGAGAGTAATATTTCAACAGCGAGGAGACCGACCAGTCAGTCATCTTTTCTTGCCATCTCCCCGAGTCTCCGAGTCATGTTGTCATTAGAGCACACACATCTTCCTGCCATCGCAAAAACCAATGATGTAGTGTGGCTTGACGTTGAGAATGCTTACCTTCCGGGATTCGTGCCAGAGTCACCACCATACGCAGGATAGCAGTTAAAAGGGGCGGGTTTAAATGAATGAATATTTATATATACCCGGAACCATAGATGTGATGTAACCCCTACCGTTGATCTCCAGTATCCGGAAAAGTCTGGAGACGTATTCTTGAGGATAATTCGCTCCAAGCGTGTTGACGATGGCTTGCTGGGTATGCTCTGACAGATGGTTGATTTGATTTCTGGATATACTATGATCGGCAATGCACTGCAGTCCAACAGGGAGTTCAGGCCGTCCATTGCCTGCCCCAAATTCCCTTCCTTTGTACTAATAATACTATCGAGAAAACCTACGAGTCCCCAACACTTCATGGGTGAGGATTTTCATCTGCAGAATCTTGTGGTTTGTCAGAGGTCTCAAAAGAGCAATCACTCTAGCGCCATCTCGATGTTTGGGTGAAGTCAAAATGGCCATAAGACTTTGTTTTGCATCATCGAATATTTTCTGTGGAAGTTCACTAGCAAGAGGCTCCTTGGGATCGCAAGCTGCAAAAACAAAGTTTCACAACACACACATGTATCTGGGAGTCTCAACACTCACAAGCTTCATAATAGGCAACAATGGCAACAAACCTAATGAGCGGTGCACAACAAGAGTTGTCAATAAGTCTCCTAAGTTGGCCCTGCCAATCTGCCACGGCCGTAACGTACTTCTTTCCCTCCTCTGAAGGCCGAGTGGCGTAATCATGAAACGGATTGCGAATGGAAAGAAACCTTACCAAATCGAAGCATGAATAACAACCTGTCAAGGTATATTGACGCGATCACTGGCGAACCACCCAAGTGGTCCAGAAGCGCTCCTGCCACAGTATCGTTGAACATTCCTGTTTCCCAAGTTATTTTGCTATCTGGTGCCGTACCGAGCCCATCGCGTAGAATTGATATATTGTTACCCTCTCCTAGCGTTGCCTGTGGGGTGTACATGTTAGCATACAAAATAGAGGCATGGACCTTTTGACCGGGTATGATGCGACGTGGTTGGCGGAGATGCCAGCTATGGGGAATGAGAAGAGGCACGCAGCAAGACATCAATGGTCTCACCATAGACCGTTTTTGCCGGAACCACTAAAAGATACTTGATGCATGATGGGAAGATATTCAATGATTCGCCATCCAAGACTCATCGAAGAACTGATCCCGAAATCAAGGTCATCAGGAACCCAGACTGTGTCCGTCGGGAGTAACACAAGGCCTTCGGTTGCCGCCTCTCGATGCATCCATAGCAAGGACACATTCCCAGCTTGATAAGACTTTCCGGGTATGTTTTTACCACCTCTGTACGAAAAGCGTCCATCACAAGAAAGTGCGGGTTGAATGTAGACTTACACATCTGAATGACTGCCAGCGAACCAGACTTCCTTGAGATCAAAAGTCCTGCCTAGTTGAATCTGGGTGAACTCTCTGTTGTTCGCTGGAGAGTTCATTTCGTGAAAATACTCTGGCATGAACTTGACACGAAGCTTGTCGAGAGCAAGTGCATGTCGGAAATGGCAAGCATGTGCCACGGAGAAAGAGGTCGAAAGGAAAACATCTTCTTTTACGAGCCCCACGGAGGAGACAGTATCCCTATTTCAGGTTAGTTGTGTCACTGTTCAATTGAGAAATGAAAATGTGGGAATTACCATACTCCAACGAAGTGTACTCTCAGGTCTTTCCTCGAAAATGTGTTCTTGAACTCCCTCGCAACTTGCTTTGTGTTCGCCTTTTCTGAACGGATCGCTTTATAGTGCACATACGCCCTTCTCGGCGCCTGTCTGTCAGGCTCGTGCAAGTTATACAACAGTTACTCACGTTCTAATCTGCTTCTCCGTCGATGTCCTTAATAAGCCAACCTGATATGCACATATTCAGTTATACAGTTAAAGTAAATCATGCGTCCTGTACCTGATCTATCATGCCCGCAAGAACCCGCACTTGATATGCACCCCGAGAAAATCCTACAACATAAACATCAGCTGTGAAAATTTCGACAGAAATCCTACTGACCAAAGAGGTAGATCTGATCCCCTTCTTGATAAATTCGTGCAAGCCAGCCATATGCATCCTTGACAATTTCATTTATATTCCTGTTATGAAGTATTTCATTCTGTTGAAAAGCATACGATAGCAAGAAGCACAAACCATGCAACCGCCATGTCAAGCTTCTCATAGAATACTTTGTGCACACTTGTGGGAATATCCATTGATGCTGTGTCCGTGCCGATTCCGCTGGAGTAGTACGCAAATTGTTTTGGATGCCTCGGATCAGTCGTTTCCTGATTGATCTTGGCAAACAGTTTCACCACGTTGGTATTCTGGCGAAGTAGTGAGCGGAGAGGAGACTAAAATATATTGTACAATCACATTCTGACCGAATTTGTTTGAAGTGCCATCAATACAGACGACAAGATTTTTCCCGATCTTCTCCTTATCGCAACAAGTGCATCTAGAGGGTAAGTCCGAAAGGCCGGGAGATGGGTTGATTGTCGGCATGGATGTGTGCTCAGTATGAGACAAAGGGAAGGCATTGTCCATGGGCTGAGAGGTTGAGAGCAAAGCACCGAGGTGGATGAAGACTGCTGACTAGTGCTGACTCTTCAAAGTTGAAGGATCCAGTGGTACGCTCAAATAGGACTAGAATGCGAGTATGGCAAGTTATTTGAACTTGCCTTGTGGCTGAGATCCACAATGAATTAGTACCGGAAGTATCACCAACATTTTATATCCTGTTAGGGATCTAGTCCCATCAACGATGCAGAGGTTTACATAAGCATTCTGTTGAAAGCAATGGGCCAAGTATGATCGCAGTCAAAATACGCCGCCTGGCATTTTCTATGCACAAAACGACTCATCAAATCGTATACTTTGAACATCAATAACCACGGCGGTTACTGGAAATAAACAGAGAGTAGGCCTCGTAGTAGTGTGAAATCCAAAGGAGGAGGGCACCACTGGCAAATGTAGCCATCATTGTGAGGTCCCTATGTACATGCATCACAATATGCAATTAAAGTGAAGAATTGAAGTTGTTTGGTGAGGACATCAGATACTGAGGATCATGGGTTTCAAATGGTGCTGCCAGGACAGACACTGTCTCGGCATCCCAAGTCCGCAGCGTTTTGGCTTCCGACCCGCAGACAACGTGCTTTCCACCAGGTGAAAACATGACTGATCTGCGTGTCCCTTGAAGGGTCCAGCTACGAGAGATCCTGTATGGGCATTAGGCACCCCGAATCTGCACCATTGTGGATTCAGACTCAGAGGCGACTGTCCGAGTGTTTCCATGACTGATATGACCACCTGGTCTTCACCCACATGACTGAGTGCCTCTAATAAAAGAGCGACTGAGAACGTAAGAAGGATTCAATATCGGAGCCCCTGTTCAAGTCAGACAGCTGAGTTTTCGAAAGATGGAGGAGTCATGAAAAACTGACGAGCGTAACCAAGGGGCTCTGGAATGCAGTTCTGAACATGATGATGTAGGCCGGGCCATGGACATCTTTATTTAACACATGAGATGTCTCA
>JBBPLF010001222.1:0-10709 GCA_038089615.1 Aureoboletus auriporus
GGTCTAGTCTCTGATTATGTACACAAGTAAATGTGTCATGCAATCAGGTGACTTGTCATGTGACTGGCCTAGAATCTTGGTTATGTAATATGAAATATGAATAAGAAAACCAAGATTCTCAACAATCCAGTTTACCCAGGTGCTGTGAACTACAAACAATTTGATTGAATGCAAAGAATGCCCTCCTTGGAGGGCAACACCAAGTAATTTGCAGTTTTCACTTATTATTCTAGGATGATGTGCTGCTTCTCAAACCAGAAGGGCCCACCCTGGCCTGCTGGGAAAGGGAGCATGCTGTGTCAAGGCATCCAACTAGGGTGTAGCCTTCATGAAGAGCTGGCTCGAGAGAGATCAGCTCTGACTGCTTGTGATGTATATATATTGTTATAGGGTGATGTACTGTTCCTCGTACCAGAAAGGTCCACCCTGGCCTGCTGGGAAAGGAAGCACACCACATCAATCCATCCCATAAGGGCATAGCCACCATGAAGGGCTGGCTCAAGAGAGATGAGCTCAGGCTGCTTACGATGTATGCACATATATATTTAGCTGTAAGGCAATGTGTTGTTCCTCATACCAGAAAGGCCCATCCTGGCCCACTGGGAAAGGGAGCATGCTAACCTTGGCAATACGTCGGTGCACGAGTTTTACAAGGGACCACCCTCGTGGAAAAGCCCTTCAGGTTGTATCTATCAGAAAACCATTAGGGATCAAATAAACGGACATCACCTAGAAAACGGTGGACCCCTCCTTTCGTAGACATGGCGCATGTTGGGCCCTGCTGAACCATCTTTATGTCTATCCGAGACCATTTACCAGTGGTAACAGCTTCCAAGTCTCAATGAAATTTATCAATGCCATACACCACATAATCCAAACAAATATGGTATGCTAATCGTCGTCAGCGTCAACAACAGTTAGCAAGACAGGCGCGCCGCACCCGAAGTACAAGCACCAATCACAGCTACCTTTTCCCCCAAGTGGACCACTGCATTTCCATGTTGAAACGAATGCAAAATATGTCCTTCGAACGCGTCGTACTTATCGTGAGCAACCCCTCCACAATGTATGCGCAAACATGACGTGGTCTACCTTAAATGTCCGTGTTTGCCCATCCTCACGGTCGACTTGAACGGACCAGCATTTACCATTATCTTCAGTTTCACATTCGATGTTGACGACAGTGGCAAAAGTTCAGATGCTGAGCTTAAGTGTGTGTGCACAGGATTCAAGCAAATCAGCTAGTTTCAATGCTGGGGTATAAACGGACCAGCAACCTGGAATCGGTTGGTGGTCCCTCTTTGTCTTTTGTATGGACTTACGGTAAATAGGGCATGTGATCGTACCCTACGATACAACAACGGTGAAGAAAGAGCAAAGGAAAATGAGATATCAAACACACACATATGGGGTCGTGCAAGTAAAGTGCTGCATACCGCATCCCCCAATTATCGCCAATCCACAGATGCCACTCTACGACGAGTGCATTGACCCCCAACATCTTGAGCCATGCAGCCATGTCCACTCACATTGTCCACCCTCGATGACGACGACCGTCGGTTCTGTATCCAAAAACTTGTTTCCTCCCCCGCTTGGTACCCCATTTCCCATAATCAGGTGAAATGTTCTTGTGGGGTCCGATTTTCTCTGGAAATCCCTTGAGGTCTTCGACATGCACCTTCCCATGATCCGTCCGGAAGTGGGATGGGTCTGAACACACCAGATGCACATCCCACATTCTTGAAATCGAAACAGGCCTGGATCCATGCTACATCGTCAAACGGCTGCTCAAGCTGGACGTGTTCTCACTGGAGCGAAATGCTTTTTGATTGTGGGGTGAATACTCCAAGTTGGTCAGCGAGGAATTGGGAGACGGTGTTCTTGCCGTGAAAAATGCGAAAGTCCCAGGTGAGGGCGAGCATGTCGTGCTAGTAGACGAATCCATACAAGTGTCCGTATACGTTACCCACAAATGTAAGTCTGAGTGCGTATTCCTGTGGTCATTAACGAGATCAACGGGACACTCGGTTTCAAACACAACTCGGGCCTACGTACTGTACAGCCTGAGGAGACGGACTGGATATAAGGAGCTCCGAGATCGATGGTATGTGTGCCTCTTCATTTCAGTGCTTTCAGATCGGTGAAAAGAATTGTCATAAAGAGGAGCGCATCATTGATTTGGCTTTCTCGAATACCAACCGGCACAGAGGTCACGGCTCTGGTCATTTAACTTGAATATAAAGATAGAAACGAACGGCAGCACAGCAACTTACTCATAAATGCCCACTTGTGCACTATAAGACAGCCACAGTTCGATCAGTTCCATGCCGTTATGTTTTGCAGCGGCTGATGCATCCAGCCTCCACATTGTCTTTCCATTCCCGATATCGAGCGTTTTGGAAATGACCAACTTTGAAAACACCTTGACTTTGAAGAAAAGCCAAATCAATGACACCTTCGTGCGGGCGTGGGCGTGCTCATGGAGGAACAAGGGTAGCCGCTCGAGCACGAGAGTCTGAACGTCTGAGGCAGTCTTTGCATCCGGTATCTCATTTGAGATATTGTACTCCTCTTTAACCAGTGCTCAAGCGCTGCCATCTAAGCAATGCATAAAAGCCTGTCGGTCCCTAGTTAGTCATGTTCCTGGACCAAGCAAGCAGCAATTTAGGCAACGATCAACAGGAGCGAACCTTCATCCATGGAAGGCTCCGAGTCACTCTTCGAACCACAAGCACGGTTGGCAACGGAGCCGAAATCAACTAAGACAAACAACTTGGAGTGGAATTCCCCTTTGGTGCCATCACCCAGGTAGCACTGAGTAGGGGCAAGCCATCACAGTTGCTGATTACCTGAACCCTTTTTAGGGACAATCAGGAGCTTTGAAAGTATAATTAACTGGGATTGCGAGAAACCTATGAAATCATATGAGAGAACTAAAGCAAACTTGAAGGGAAAAGGCAATGTGTATTCGAGACGCACTCAGACAAGATCTCAAACCATTGCCGCTCAGTCACTTTGCTCGGTGGAGGCATCTTCTCGAGCAGGGAGAGGATATCGATATAGGGGGATGAGGCTGTATGCCAAGCTTACTCACCGCAGCTTCTCGACAGCTGTCTGAAACAACAGAGAAACATTGTGTCCCAGAAAATACCTACGTTAACACAGGTAAACATGTCAATTGAAATAAAATGATATCATTGGGAACGTACCTCTGCAGCCCTTCCCAGATGAGAACTATCCCGATCCTCTGAAGGAATGAATGCAATATGTCCGAAATTGTCTGGATTGTAATCCGGGTATTTCAAAGGAATGTTATCACACATATCTGTAGATATTTGAAAGCAATCATTCGAACAGTTGTCTCCGAAGAAGCACATAACGTTGGCGAGCCAGAGGCGTCTTGAGCGATGAAGGAAAGCGTGCGAAAATTTGGAATGGGTCTGTGCTTGTGACGATTTTGTGGCTAACCGTTGATTAACAGATCGTACTAATTGGCTAGAATTATTGTCCGTTCTCGACTTGACTCTCACTCTAGTCTCGGCACAGTCACAAGGAGCGATCATGCAAGAAATGAAGAACGAATGTCTGGAAAGCATTTCCAAGACTCGCACAATGCTTGCGGAGGTCACGGAGAAAGATGGCAGAAAGAACTGGGCTGCACCTTTAGCACTGCTTGAATTGGAGCATCGTGCCCATTAAATTGGCCTGTGTGGTTAGTCTTTTGCTATCGAGGACTCTGTTGACCTTGCAGGGACACTGAAACTTGACCCCAGATGACAATGTGGTTGTCGGTTTCGTGAGAACTACTTCGCTGAGTGTGAGGATAAAGCATGTCGCTTCGAGGACTTGATCACATTCCTCATACACCACCAACCATCCTTTGTAAGCACTATCCGCACTCACACGCTGATGAGTTCTTTTTCAATTCTCAGACCTGACTCAGGCCTCCGTGTGTGACCTTCAACGACTGATTAACGTACAAAACTCGAGCGCCATATACTCTTGGATTCAGAAATCACTGCCGATTCTGAGGCCGCTTGCGCCTTGAAGTACCTCAAGGAATACTTGCAAAGCCTCGCACTTGGCGGAGACCTCCTAATGACGGAGCTACAGCCCTCCAATGGTTTGATTCTATTGGCTCTATTGGCTGCATACGCTCTTGTGATGGTTTGGACACTCGACCCTTCAGAAGAGGTTTTCTCTACCAGGCAGTCACAGTCTTGGAGTATGGGTTAAGGAGTCGTATGTCATTTCAGATGCGCATAATACTCATTCGGATATATCGTATATTGGGTGAGTCTCTTTAGTTTATGATTTCTGGTTGACTCTTGAACATTACCGCCAGACGAATGTGATTTGTCAAACGACCATGATCGATGATCGGTGGCAGTATGTCTTGCATGTTCTTATGCGATCGCACACGCTAACACATGGTGTAGATCTACTGACGGGAAGGCGGATGAACCGACCGTTGTGGCAAGGATCGATGTTCTGGATGGCGTCATAAGTGGTGCAACGAAAAGCCTACACGAGGGCGGCGGATAGATGACCATCGGTTGTCTCGTCGATATGCTCACGGAGGAAAATCCATGTGCCAAACAAATGCAAGTCATCTTCAACTTGAACCTGCCTTGTCCTTCTGTTGGGTTTCCGTTGGCTCATTTGGGCCACATAGATTGGATAACTGGCTAAGCCGGCGACTCCGCCAGATCTCTTGACGAGGACGTTTGAGATGAGATTGACCAAGTTGTTCCGACGATCGAGGTCACATCGTGAGATGCGAGGCTTTTCTTTTTCTTTTTCTTCGCACTTGTACAATGTGGAGTTTTCCTTTTCTTTCCTTTTCTACTAGGTACATATCATATCCTCTTGTATCTGGAATGTCTTTTATGTGTGATTGAATATGACCACCAGTCTAATCTGAGCCCCTTCTTTCTCGCGTTCGCGGTACTTACCACGGCTATTAATCTCTCATCGCCGCATAGCTCACTGACCCCCCAATTTGGTGCTGGCTTCTGTTGATACCAAACGATGCGGACATCGCTCTCCGTCACTGACTCGGGGTGTTTTGTAAAATCTGCCTTCTGAATCGTGCTACCATGCGTCAGACGCGCGTCAACGATCAAAACACGCGGAGGGATATACATGATGGGATGGTGCAACAACCGCAGGCGACGTCTCCGAAAATCGGTCGGCATCACGGGATGATTCGAAGACGCAATCCTGGCTCGAAAGATGTCGTGGAACGTTTTTGCGCGCGGGGTAATCGTTTGAGGGATCCTGGGGGAGGCGTGGGAACGGGAGATGTTGTGGCCTGCATTGAACAATCCTGAGCTAGCAAGAGGGTGAGGAGTCTGTGAGTCAGTGAAGGGGGTGAGGAGGGCAACATAAGCAACGCCATCTAGAACGGGCGTCGAACGGTGGAATAGACTCGCTGCTTTGAAATAAAATGGGATATCGAGTTCCTAACGGGTGCCCTCGATCATTGAGGATGCAATGCGACGTTGAATGGGATACAATCCTCCTTGGAAAGGGTTAACATGCCCTTGACACGCGCCGCCGTATTGTATTGCAGATTGACTGTACCAGTATCCTCTGTCTCCTCTAAGACGGCCTCCGGTTTTCGTTCGTAGAACGACGCGCATTCTGAGTAGAGGTAATAAATTGTCGTTTTACTTTATCCCTCAGCGTCAGTTTCGGAAACGTCCACGCTATGATGGAACACGTACCTGGCTGTTTTCTTGACCTCGATTACCGATGCATGGACCCGCACAAAGATGCGCACGTAAAGATCAATCAAGGACAATAAGAACGGTTCAATGCACCATCCAGATCTGCGCGCAGACGTCGAGATGGAGTTCAAGACGAGTCGAAGTGCCTGGAGCGTCATGTGAACATGTAACATTCCGCGGATCTAGGAACCTCTTTCCGGGCATGCCCAACATTGATGTCGTGCACTGATATTTATTAGGACATTGATATTCAGCACGCGCTGTCCTCGTCCCAGGCATCAGAAGAGCCTAAAGTGTTCCGTTGGCATGGCAGGCCAACAGGGGACACTGAGCACTTACCTCCCCAAACCTCATCCTCGTTCCATTGGTTCGCAGTCCACAGATGGCCACTGAAACATGCGTCGACATTCCCATTCTCAGAGGAAACGGAGGGTTGTGCTCACTCGTAAGTCACTTTGTCTCCACTATCATACTATTCATAAAAACAATTGATTAGCAAAACCATTCGGGACAACATGCAACTGGTTGGTGACTTACCGCGATGCTATCAACCCACGCAGAAACGCTAGAACAACTCCCAGTCAAAGTACTGGTAGGCGACACTGTCGTAGTCGTAGTCGTAGCCGTTGGGGTACTCGTAAGGGTGCTCATTACAGGCCATGTCTCCCTCGGATGGTGGTAATCCACGCCGAGGTCGCGTCAGGGTACTACACATTTATCCAAATTCAAAATTTGGGTATCAAAAGAAAAAGAAATGCAGGAACATACCTACCATGCCATCACGGCAGCATCTACGTAGGATATGCGTCAATATGCGCTAGATCAAAGACACGCGGGCGCGACTTAACCCATCCCTCTGCAGCGGCCTCTGCGACGCACGTTGCGAGCGTCGCCGGTGCAACATAGCCGTTGGTTGCGTCTGAGGTCGTGCCCGGTTTACCGATCGCGATTTTGTCGAAGTCAACGCCGTTGGCGGCAATCTGCACGACGGCAGTCTCGGGCCAGGTCGACGATGAAGCCTTTACATGTGCTGTAATCCGTGGTTCCTTCTGGAAACCAGTTTCAATGCGTCACATACAACACCATTGAACTCAACGCCATTCCGTTTGTCGTTTGCGCTGAGCCAGTCGCATTCGACACGGATTCAGCGAACATGCGTGTGAGAGCAACTGATCGACTGGTCTCCACGTTATTTTTTTTACTGTCGATGCAGGGGGAAAAAGTAACAATACCTTTGGGGTCCATCTAGGTTGACCAAACTTGATTTTAAGTAAAGGGAGGATGTCGTCGTTAATAACTGAAGATTACGTCATACAGTACAACAAATTGACGCGACTCACTAATAGTGTGTGAGGCGCGTCTTTCTCAACTCAACTACAATGTCTGATGTTTACACGCTCACCTACTGGATACGAGGTCACCCGGCTGATGAAGTTCTCGATATCGAAATCTCGCCGACTGCGAACTGCGACGCCTTGAAACAGAAGATGAAGGAAACTCACAGTGAGATCGCTGACGCATCCAGTCTCCGGCTTTACAAGCTCAAGGATCTTGTGCCCGCTGATGGTGGTCTCGATACCGTCACCCTATCTGAGTCGGGTCAGCGCTTAAACAGTCGGAGGAAGATATCACAGGAGTTCTCGGAACAACCACCCCAAGACCATATCCATTTCATAGTTGGTGCGTATTATCTGTGATACGGGGTTTCTCTGACGACTCGTCCTGATTTTCAGATCACCCAAGCCCAAAGATTACTTATTATCTCCGAGGGACAACTTTCCTGGAAGATTCCTATACTCGAATTTCGGGGAGTGCAACACTTGCAGAATTTAGGAAACGGATTAAGGCAAACCACGAGGCTCTGAGCTCGATCTCGGAGCGTTGCCTAGCCTTGTACAAGCCTCTTGCAAGCACCCGTGCAGAGCTCGAGGAGTCCCTTGATGGTCCGCCCATGGGCAAGAAACTCGACATAGATCTATTGGTATCCAACGCTTTTCTGAATATGCCTGTTCTCGACGCCATTTATATCGTCGTTGTAGTGAATGAGTGTAAGTCACTGTATGGCCTTAATGAGTTGTACTGATTCACAAATAGCAAAGCCAACTCGGTTTGGCCCATCTGCTGTCCATCACGCCGCCCCCGCAGAAGGTGCCCTCGCAGCCAGCGCTCGAGGTCGTCCATCCGCAACGATCGTACACACGGTATGGCTACCTCTCGACATCGTCGAACCAAACATCGCTTTCGTAAATGCGTCTCAGGTCTTGACTGCCGAGCAATCACATGAGTCTGACCTGATCATCGCCTCGCAGGAGATCGCCCTCAAAGATCCCCGTACAGGTTGGTCCGCGTGCAGATACCGTCTCACGCACTTTCACAAAATCATGCACAAGACGTGCTTGCCCTCCGAGTGGTCTCTTCGCAATGCGTCCATACAGTCGACCGACCCCAACTCCTTCGCCGTCTTGGTATATACCTGGGTCGAAAACAACTACGACCCCGTCCACAATCCCCTCCACGCCCTCGGCATGTTCATCGCCCTTATCTTCGCAGGACTCCTCCCTGCCATTTACGGACCCCGCAAAATGGAGGCGAACCCTAATTGGAACAAGGTAGCCCTTGAAAGCTATTTCGCAAACATGGGCTGGTTCGAACGTCCTGAGAAGAAAGGTGCGAAACAAGTTCAACCATTCATCACGATGGTCTCGACCTTCGTGATCGGTATCCTCGACGAACGCTCCCCTCTCGCACGCGCTCTTTATGAGCACCATAACCAAGAGCCATCTCAAGAACAAAGGAAGATCGTGTCTACGTTTCTAGACAAACACAGTATGTATCCCGATCCCAACAAGAACACAGTGACCGTTGTTCTTTTTGCTGACACGCCCGCGCTGTTAGCTAACAAAGGCATCACGATCACGAACGTCTTGCTGCGCTTCCGGCTTGCCTACCCAACCACGCTAAAAACGTTGAAGGGCGCACGATGGCTTCAAGACATGAGGCCGATCTCCCCTGAAGCAATACGTGACAAATGGAACCAGGTACGCCAATGCCTCGCGACCAACAAGGAGTACGGCGCATACGATGCGGTGGTCTCTCTCGCGGGGGAGAACACAGCAAAGAAATTGCTCGAATCGCAGTGGGTCGCGACGCATGGACAAGTCTTGAACACTAGCTTGAAATCGGGGAAACGTCGAGAACGAGTGACTGCACATGCGTCGACAGTTGACACGATCGATCTTGATTCTTCAGATCAAGAGGAGGGACCATCCAATCGCCGTCGTGTATACTAATCACTGCTACTCGATGACGGTGACTTGTACGTACACGCGCGAAACTTTCATATAATATACCTACGCTACTCAAGTTGAACGAAGTGCTACAGTACTGAACGTTCAGTACAGAAATAGACTATCCATATGCGTCATGAGCTGCGGACCCCTGCACCGTTCCCGTTCCCGATCACAGCATCCCTCCTCTCGTCCCCCTCTCGCAATGCCCGTTCCCTTTCTGAGGTGTTCCTGTTCCTGTTCTGGGGTGTTCCCGTTCCCATTCTGGGCTGTTCCACTGCCTCACATTTGTCCCTGCTTACTCGTCCTTCCCATGGCTACCGTTGATAGTCTGGAGCCTGACAGTAGCACGACGAGTCGAATCAGGCCGAGTGTGATCATCCGTGAGCCGTCGAAAGTCTCCGATGCACAGTACGTCTGCAAACGGCGTCGTACCGAAACCTCGCTTGCACGAGAGGTCGTCGGCACCGTCTGTGGACGTGCTTCAGACTGACTCTGGCAGTCTTCTGTCCTCCGCTGTCCTCTCATATGGAAATGCATGCCTGGTGTGTCAGAGGGCCGGGCGGACGTGCAAAAGGCAGATCACACAGTGTCACAGCCGGGCATTGAACAGCACGCGATGGCATCTCCGTTGACGACCTGCGGTTGGAAGCCGTCTGGGTTGGACAATGTCGCATTTGAGCAACCCTCTGTATGGCGTCTTGATCTCTGTACTTGTCGTGTACGTCGACACAATGAAAATGATCGCTCTGCACCTTGAATGCACAGCATGGACATCACGGCGGAACGAGGGCACATGCGAACGCAGCACATGTACAGTGACAGGTGCTGATCTGCTGCTAATCGTCGCAATATCCTGTGAGCAACGATTGCAGGCAAAAGCCTTGGTTGAAACGTCGTGCGCGAGTCGTGGCCGATCGTGTAAGTAAAAAACATAATATCGAATCACAACCCTTTCACCTCCTCGTAGTCATCTAGTGCGTACACTGGGCGCCTCTTCAGCTATAGTAGCTCTTGGGCCATTCTCCTGTAAAGGTCGAGCATCGGAGGATCTACTGGAAATCCGTCGTCTATTCCGATGGGTGTCGCTGACTGAAGCGACCGGAAGAAGTCGAACTGCTCCCCGAGCAAAACTTGGAGTGCATGGAGTGAAGGCTCCATGCCGTACATGTTTTCGACGAAGTCGTCCATGATCGCCCGCGTCTTCTCGTTGTCGACCACTCCCTTGAAGCCCGCCTGTGACATCCTACGAGCACATTGAGCTAGAATCGATCGAGTGAATTCCAAACCGACCTCACGCTGGGACCTGCTCCCGTCTGACTTGTCCCGCTCGGTTGCAGATCGGGGGATTGGCTTCTGTGACCGTTTTCGTTCCTCAGCAAGCAGGAATGACATGAGGAAGAGCGGCTACTGCTGAGATGGCCCAGTCTGCTGCCGTTGCACAAGCCTGCATCCGACATGATCGTCTTCTTCCTCCGTTAAGAAACGTATCGCCGAAGCTTGATCTTCGATCCATTTCAGCACCTCGGTAGCCTTGTCATCATACGGCGAATACAGCCATTTTTTCATACGTCTATCATTGAAAAACATCCAGCCGGCCTCATGCATGTTTGCGAAGTATTCATCGAACCTGAAATGACTGATGGTTCCCCAGATCCATTTGTGTCCGGGACTGGGCACTTGTGGAGCG
>JBBPLF010001223.1:0-10709 GCA_038089615.1 Aureoboletus auriporus
CCTTTCCCAGGGTGATGGGAAATTGAAAAGTTGTACTCCTGAGATTTGCAGCCATCGCGCTTGTCTCCATGTAAAATCCTGGGTTTTTTTAAAGAATTCCAAGTTCATATAATCCATAAGAATCTCAAATTTATGGTGGGCACCCATGAGGTAATGGTGCCATTCTTTAAGGGCATGGATGATTGCCAACATTTCCAGGTCAGCGGCATGGTAATTGTACTCAGCTTTATTCAAAGAATGGGATATATATACGACAGGTCACCAAAGATCTGCTTGTTTTTGGGAAAGAATTGCACCAACCAACACCTTACTATCAGTATCAGATGTTGTACTAGGCCAATAGGAGTGGGTCAAGTAGCAATTTAAGTTGTTGGGGAAACTCCAAGAGGACAAGACTAGTGTCCTCTGGTGGCTCTTTGGCCTTTGTATACTAGATAGGGGTTTATATGTACATATGTACACTACATCTGTAGATATCTCATGCTACAGTGCTTGGTATATGAGTCAAGATATAGCCATAGTATGGAAGCATAACATATGTATGTAGCATGTAAGGCTAGGTTCAAGTCTGGGTCAATAATATATCATACATGTGTAGGGTAGTATCCTAATAATAGTATGAATCCTAGTCTAGACTAAAGTGTAGTGGTCTAGACTAACATGTGTACACTGGTCTAAGGTACATATGTAAGGATCAGTCTAGAGTCATTTGCTATTGTTGTTTTGTCCAATTACAATTTCCAATGTGTTGTCTGCACATCATATCTGATCAACCATGGATGACCACACTTACCATATATGGTAATGTTAGTCAGCAATCTAGTTGTGCCTAGTCAGACGCTGCTCAAATGACACAAGTGCTGTGCTGTGGCTGTGCACATATTGATCTGACAACTGTTACGATTTTCCCTTATAATCCGTCTTTTCCCTATATCTATGGGCTCATCATTTCCCCTTGTCTCTTTGGTAGACACTTATCCTCTTCTCCTTGATAGTTTTCCTGGTTCTGAGCTGGAACCCTTCGGAACCATGTCCCACTCTATTTCACTGTCTAACCCTTTTGCCTTTGACCGGAATCATAGGGATACCTTTGGAACCCCTCAGAACCACATTCCACTTTATCTCACTATCTAAACCTTTCGCCTTCGACTGGAACCATAGGAATCCCTTTGGAACCCCTCAGAACCATGTTCCACTTTATCTCACTGTCTAAACCTTTTGTCTTCAACTGGAACCACAGGGATTTCTTCGGAAACCTTCAGAACCACATTTTCTTACATAACGGACCAATTCCTCCTCCTCATCATTTTTCTTATGTGATGACTCATGATCCCTTACTCATCCCACATAGCCATGATACTGCACACCCTGCCTTATGCAGTATGCAGCTACATAGCCCTCACTGCATGCATAGGATTGCGCAGTACCACAAGTTGTATAAAGTAGTTACCTGACTCTATCTGTATTCTCCAGCTAGTTCCACACAATCCAGCATTGTTACTTAGCACTTCCATGAGCCTCAAGTGTGCGCATTGGGTAGTGAGACATCTATTCTCTTTGTTTCACCCACAACAAGTCTCCAAACTACTTCGAGTGTTCGCTGTGCTACGTTCCAATGCCCAGCATTAACAACAACATGAGGATCATTTCTGAGTTGGTTGACTGTGGGAAAGTGAAAGGTGTCTGGGGTGGGAAAGTGGTCGAAGCTAAGTGGTATGCCAAGTATTAAATAACTTAGATATCATTGTAGTAATTCAGATTGTGTCCAAATAAATCCAGAAAAATGATAGAAAATATAGGAAAAATAGGGGCATATTCAGGGTATGTGTAATAGTGCCCAATCCAATTCCGGAATCATCTGTTTCAATTCAGAATGGATCATTGTCAGTCAGCATGACCAGGATCAGAGCATGGCACATGAAATCACAGAGTTCTTTGAATGCTTTCTGGCACTCTTTTGACCAGATAAAGCCTTTTTTGACCGAAGTCAAGGTGTTCAAAGGACAGGTGATTTGTGCAAATCCTTTAATAAATCAGCAATAAAAATTTAAAAAGCCTAAAAAGCTTTGTAACACTTTTTTGGACGTTGGGACTGGCCATTCAGTAATGGCTTTGACTTTGACTGGGTCCACCTTGATTTGATCTTGGGAGACAATGAGACCTAAATATTCTGTTTCCTTGGTCTCAAAATTGCATTTTTCATGTTTCAAGAAAAGCTTAGTATCTTGAAGGACTTGAAGGATTTCTTTAACAATTTTGTGATGCTTTTCAATTGTTTTTGTATAAATCATAATATTGTCCATATAAACAATAACTACACCACAGTTGATAAGGTCACTCAACAGGTGGTTCATCATTGTCTGAAAGGTGTTACGATCCAGGTTGGCACCCAGACAATTCATTTTTCTCTTCTTCACCCAAGCTTCCACCTTTCATTTGGAGGAAGAATGTAGATGCCTAGGACAAGGGTCTACCCTTCACGTTTGCTTACATGCTTCACTCGTCAAGTCACACCACACTTAATGAGTCATGCCTCACTTGTTGAGTCACGCCACCCTTGATGAGTCACACTCATCCTTTCCTTACTTTATGGACCGTTTACTTCTTGTCATCACATCTCCCAATGATGACTCGCATCTCCTGATCCTATCTAGATTACCTGCATTGCCTTACGCAGCACGCGCAGCTCCCACTGCCCCACACAGCCCGCGCAACGTACATCACCAGGCACTGCACACATCACATTGCGCAGCACGCATTGCCCCATGCAGCACACATAGCTTATGCATTGCTTTACACAGCCTCCCAGCCTAGTATAAGTAGTCTACCCTCTTCACTGGCATTTCCCCAGCCAGTTCTACACACTTGGATGTACTTCTTTCCTCTAGTACTTTCCTATGTAATGTCTGGTCTCCCGAAGTACTTGTGTGTGACAATGCTTTGAGGTCCTCGTCACACCAACATCTGGAGCCACGTATCAAGTGCTCTCAGTTCTCAAGAAGCACTAGAGAGAGCGGTTATATCCTCAGCGTTATTTGTCCAATGATTCGCTTGCACGATCTCATGATGGCAAATCAATGAATCTAACAAAAGGTCACCAGAGAGTTCGTTAACCTGAAAAACATTACGAGGGGTTCAAAGAGACCTCTATTCATTCAGAATGTAGCCTTCCATTTATCTCCTTCCACCATTCGTACATTATTGTACCCCCAATGGATATTGAGTTTGATGAAATATTTGGTGGTCTTGAGTTTATCCACCAACTCCAATATCAAAGGCAAGGAGTATCTATTCTTTATCATAATAGCGTTTAATTTACAGTAGTCTTGTATTGGGCATAGATGTCCATCCTTTTTCTTGACAAAGAAGAACACCAAAGCAAATGGGGATTTAGAAGGTCTGATCCGACCTGATTTTAGATTCTCTTCAAGGAACGCATCAAGTTCCTTTTGTTCATCTGGTGAGAGATTGTATGTTTTACAGTCAATCACATGGTTGCCTGGAAGAAGTTCAATTGCATGATCCCAAGGTTTTTGTGGTGGAAGCTCATTGAAGTTTTCCTTGGTGAAGACATCCTTTGTAATCATGATATGCTTCAGGGACTGCTTTCTTGAAAGTCTTTTTCTTTTTCTTTTGAAATTTGGCAGCAGCCGCATCAGTTGAGACATTGTGGAAATATTCACTGGCATCCAATTGGAAAAGATGTTCTCCTTGGAAATGCATACAATGGGGGTTGTTGTCATCATCATTGTCAACTGGAAGTAATCCAGGAACATGATTGTCTTGGCATTGGAATGAAATGCAGCCAGTTTGCCAATTAATTGATGGATTGTGAAGTTTCAACCATCTCCAACCTTGTTGATCAATTCAAGGGATCCTCCATCTTTACCAAAATGGACATCCAATGGGAATATAACAATGTCCTCATCAAACCACAAGACAGGTGGAAAGCAGCATTCATAACTCCTATGGGACTTTTTGAACCAACCATAATGTTCTTCAGGTTATGCAACTCCTCAGCAATGTTCCAGGTTCTAATGAACCAAACATTCACCAACCTCACTGCTGAAGGATGGCTAATCATCTACACGGATGATATCCTCATTCACTCCAATGACTCTGCTCTACATAGGAAACAAACCCATCAGGTCCTCCAACACCTCAGAAAACACCACCTGTCGCTAAAACTAAAAGTGTTTCTTCAACAAGGAGGAAGTGGAATACCTTGGAATGATCATCTGAGCAGACCAGATACAGATGGACCCAGTAAAACTGAAAGCCATCCATGAATGGCAACCCCCTCAATCAGTCAAAGCAGTCCAATCATTTATTGGATTCTGCAACTTCTATAGAAAGTTCATCTTGAACTTCTCTGCCAAAGTGTGATCCCCACATGATCTAACCAAGAAAGGGGCCAAATGGGAATGGACAAAGGAATGCAATGACACCTTCCAGACCATAAAAAATACCTTCACCCAGGAACCAGTCCTCCTAATGCCTGATGTCATGAAACCTTTCACCGTCATGACCAACACATCTTTAACAGCTACTGGAGTGGTCCTCATGCAAACCAACAGCAATGGAGATCTACACCCCTGTGCCTACCTCTTGAAAACCCTATCCCCTGCAGAAAGAAACTACAACATCTATGACTGGGAACTCCTCAGAGTAATCCACACCCTCAAAGAATGGAAACATTACCTACAAGAAAATGGACTCCCTGTAACAGTCATCACTGATCATAAAAACCTTGCCTATTTTAAACAACCACAGAAGTTATCTAGGAGACAAGCATGATGGATGCTGTTCCTTCAAGATTTCGACCTCTTCTTCACCCCAGTACCTGGCACACAAATGGGGCCTGCTGATATACTGTCCTGACAAGACAACATAGACACCTCCCAAGATAACTCTTGACTTCGCCCTAGTCAAGAAAATTGCCAAATCAACCCCTTCTGACCCCTTGGTAATCACCGTCCTCAAAGTCCTAGATGAAGGGACCCCCCTGATTTCCAAATCAAACCCTCAAGACTGGGATTACAATAAAGGAATGCTTTACTACAAGCACCATCTCTATGTTCCAAAACCAGCACAATAAGGGCTTGTATGCCTCATTCAGGAGAGCGACCATGGATGACACAGGGAGTTTTTCACACTACAAATCTAATGCAGTGCAACTACTGGTGGCCTGGAATGACTACCTTCATCTGGAGATTCATCCAAGGATGTACAATATGCCAAGTCAATAAAGTAAACACACACCCCATTGTCCCACCGCTGACACCACTTTCATCCTCCTGCACTCACCTCTTCCAGCAGATCTCTGTCGACCTCATCATGGACCTACCCCTCTCCTGCACCTATGATTCCATCATGATCATGGTTGACCATGGCCTTACAAAGGGGGTAATTCTCATACCCTGTCACAAAACCATTTATGCTGCCAGAGTTGTCCAGTTTTTCTTCATGAATGTATTCTGACAGTGCAGCCTACACAACTATTGCATCTTGGATAGAGGACCACAGTTCGCCTTGGCCTTCACCCAAGAACTCTCCAAACTCCTGAAATATGATTTAAAACTCTCATCCACATACCACCCCCAGATGGATGGAGAAACCAAATGAGTAAACCAGGAACTTGAAACCTACCTGTGCATATTCTGTGACAGACACCCAGAACAATGGGCAGAGCTACTATGGCAGAGTTCTCCCACAATTCTGCTGTCCACTCCTCCACCCAAAAATCCCCTTTCTCCCTCATTTTGAAATATGAACCCCACTCCTATCATCCAATTGGAAAGATGTTCCTCCCTGCCCTGGAGTCACAATTATCTGAACTAGAGGAAGCCTGATGGGAAGCCCTCATGGTACGCAAAAAGACCCAATGGATCATGAAAGAATCAACCTTATCAAAGTTCCACCCCTGGAAAGTCAGAAACAAAGTATGGCTGGAAGGAAGAAATCTTTGACTACAGTACCTATTAAAGAAGCTATCCCCCAAATGTGGAGGACCATTTGAAATCACACAGGTCATCTCCCCTGTATCATACTGCCTTAAACTGCCACCAACATGGAAGATACATGATGTCTTCTGTAGACGGATATAAGTCTACATAGTAGTGAGCTACTGTCTAACGAACATATGAAATAATGTCTCACCTCAGTGACATGACGGATGTCAACTGAGGAATGAACGGAATATGAAAAGGGAAAATAACGAGGGTGATTATGTAAGCTATGGTAATGACCGACATTTGTAAACTCCAACACTCCCCCTCAAATGGCACAAAGTCTGAGCTCAGTAGCGAAATGTTTAGCTTTAGATGAGGGGAGGGCTTTAGTAAGAGTATCGGCAATCATGTTATCAGTAGGGCAATAAAGTAAACGAATGGAACCTTTGTCAATTGAGAAACAAATGAAATGATATCGTATGTCGATATGTTTTGTGTGTGCATGGTAATTGCCATCATTAGTAAGCGCGATAGCGGATTGGTTGTCATTGTAGAGGATTGTTGGGTTGCAGAGTGGGCCAAGCACTTCCCCAATGAGTTGACAAAGCCAAAGTGCTTCCTTAGCGGCATGTGTGGATGCAACGTATTCAGCCTCTGTTGTGAAGAGCGTGACAAGTTCTTGTTTGTGCAAGCTCCACGAAATTGCCCCTCCATCAATAATAAACGCATATCCCAATATGGCGTGTCGGTATTCCTGGGATGCACCATCCACATCGGCATAGACCACAAGGCCATTAATCTGTGTTCCATAGGTTAATGACCAACTCCTTGTACCAATCAAGTACTGGTAGACACGCTTGAGTGCTTCCCAATGAGGTAGTCCTGGATTTTCCATGAATTGGGCAAGAGTTGATATGACAAATGAGATATCCGGTTGTGTACCCACTGCGAGGTACATGAGTAAACCGAGCACTGCCCGATAAGGCACTTGGCGCATGGTTGCCGTTTCAGTGGCTGATTTAGGGCACTGGGACCGCGAGAGTTGTATATTGGGATCCATGGGGATGGAGAGCAGTTTCTGGTTGGCAAAATTGTACTTGGTGATGATTGCGTCAATGTATGGCCGTTGGGAGATGGAGATGGTGCATGCATCATGATCGCGTGTTACTTTCATGTGGAGGAGCCAGCTGATGGGTCCAAGATCCGAGATCTTGAAGCATAACCCAATTTCATTCTTGAATGCTTTAATGAGCTCCTTCAACGACCCTGTGATTGTACAATCGTCGACGTGAGATGCGAGATTGAGTAGATCGACACCAATTTTTGCCACAAACACTCCCCAATCCACTTCAGTGCGGTTTAGGCCGAGCTCGGCAAGTTCTTTGCACAGTTGCTGGTAACATTTCAACGCACCTTGTTTGGATCCATAAAGGGCGATGTATAAGTGGGCTATGAGGTCCTTTCTGCCTTTGTCGAAGCATGGGGGTAATTCCATGTAGATAATTTCATTGTCGTCGAGCTTTCCATTTAGAAAAGCAGAGTGGAAGTCAAATACATCGACATCCCAGTTGTAACGGGCTGCGATGGCGAGGATTAGTCAGAGGGATGAAAGACGAGCAACCGGGGCATATGTTTCATAGTAATCAACCCCTTGTACTTGCGTGAAACCGCGGGCAACAAGCCTGGCTTTGTACTTGTTGATCTCGCCTGCCGTGTTCTTCTTTATGCGGAATACCTATTTGCTATTGACGATGTTCGTTCCCTTTGGCGGTCTTGGTACGATATCCCAGGTATGTGTGTCATTGAGGCTGGTTAGCTCAGCTTTGATTGCCTCATCCCAGCGTGGCCAATCCGGCTGTTTCTGAGCCTCATCGATTGTGCGTGGCTCAAGTGCCTCAGCCGCACTAGCTCCAGTGTACATGGCGTAAGTCATCTCTTCTACTTCCCATTCGTCAAATTCCCCTGCCAAGTCTGCACTGTCCACATCGGTTTCATGTCGGCTCTCAAGGTCAGCTTCCAAAACACTGCATGGGAGTGTAGTGCTGCCTTCACAACCGTCATGTGTTCCTAAGCTGCTTTGTGTTAATGCTGGGCGTCGGAACGTAGCACAGCGAACACTCGAAGTGGTTCAGAGACTTGTTGTGGGTGAAGCAAAGAGAAGAGATGTCTCACTACCCAATGCGCACACTTGGGACTCATGGTTGTGCTAAGTAACAACGCTGGATTGCGTAGAACTAGCTGGGGAAATACCGGTGAAGTCTGGTAACTACTTATAGGATGTTTGATACTGCGCAATCCAGTGAGCGCAGTAAGGGCTATGTGACTGCGCACTGCATAAGGCGATGTGCACAGTGTGGGCTATGTATTGATGAGTAAAGGAACACGAGTCATCATATAAGGAGAATGATGAGGAGGAGGGGTTTGGTCCATTATGTAAGAAAAGGTAAAGCATGACTCAACAAGTGTTTGTCAGGCGTTCGTAAGGCATGATTCAACAAGTAGAGTGAAGAGATGAAAGGAACCTAATAGGGAGAAAAAGATAGGTGCTTTGCGAAGACATGAGGAGAGACAATGAGTCCATAGATATAAGGAAAAGAGGGGTTATAAGGGAAAATCGTAACATTACCCCCTTCGTAACGTTGAAGCACCTGCTCAATGATCTGGTCCCTTGGTATCTCCCTCATTGACCTCATAGTTGGTGAAGTCAAGGTCGCCATCGAGAAAGCCGTCATCTTGGTCGAGCCCATTGTAAACTGGGCAATTGGCATGAATGTGTCCATATTCATCACATTCTCCACACTGCCTTCGGGGGCACCTAGCTTGAACATGTCCTGGGGTGTGTTTATGGCACCAGAGGCAGGTGTACTTTCCACAAAAGACGCAGAGATGGTCTGACTTTCCACATTGGTGGCACCAGAGTCGTTTTTTTGGACGTGCTGGGACTTGGGAGGTGTCAACATTGATTGGGTCTCGAGAGGTGCCTGCTCTGTCAAGGGAGGCAGATCTGACTCCTCGAAAGGAATGGAGGAGGGGACGGAGGGTGTCGCCTAGTGTACTCATAGTTGTCTGGGCGAGTCTTGGTGGTAACAGGCTCTCATGGCGAGTAAGAGCTCCTCGCTGCATGTCCTCAGGGGCAGGAGTGGGCGAACGGGTAGCAACTGAAGAGTCTCCTGAAATGTTTGAGGGAGTGGAGGCATGAGTGTCGATCTTAGGGGATTCTGGAATGGAGATTGGAGCAGGAAAGTATGTCCTTTCAGGGGAGCGAGGGGGTGGGATCTGGAGAACTGGTGAGGAGGTTCTCTCCACAGTTACGGACATGTCCAGATGGGGATTGAAGGGTATAGCGCAAGGGGCGTCTCCTACATAGACCATATACTCGTGGACACTTATGATCTCGAAGAATGGCTCCACGATAGGTTGGAGCAGGTTTTCATCAATGCGGTCCACTAAGTGTCCGAAACCCTCCTCATAGAGGAGGTCGAGGGTGAGGGAGCGTGCTTCGTTCACTCCAGTTTGCATGGTGGCTATGAAGTGTTCAGGGGAGTCGTGGGGAACGAGTTGTTGGGCAGCAAGGCGGATGATTTGGTATGTTCGGAAAAGAGAGCATAAATCCTTGGTTTTCTTATCATAGTTGTAGCACAGGTCTAGTTCCATACGCAAGGTGAGGGCAGGAGTAGTCAAGACAAAGGTGAAGAGAATCCTCCTCAAACGAGGGGGAAGGCGGTTGGAGCAGATGTAGTAGGGGTAGGGTAGTTCTAGATGATTCTCTTGCGCCATGAGGGATTTGTAGGTTCCCCTGGCCATAATGCAGTTGCGATGGGTATTTTGGGAGGAAGATTGTTGGGTCATGATTCGTAGTGCCAGGGACAGCTGCTGTATAGTCTATTGCAGAAGTATTGGTGTTCAAGGGGGTGAGACGGAGGAAGGTCATTGTGATAAAGGAAGAAGAACTTGTAGAAGGGAAGGCCTGGTTGGAATTCAAAGTTTCTCTTTCAGAGCATTTACTGGGGGAAATTCCTAGGTCAAACGGACTTATATTCGTCTAGGAGTGTTTGTGCATGTTGGAGGTTTCCCTCTAGTTCCCAAGTGTTTTCTGCTGCGGAGTATCCTTTCCAGGATACTAGGTACTGCCTTCTTCCTCGTGTCCCGCGGTGTGAGAGGATGGAGTCTATTTCATACTCTTCTTCTCCGCCGATCAATTCGGGCAGTGGGTCTGAGAAGTTGGGGCCATGCTCTGCAGTCTCTCGATAAGGGGATAGGAGAGAGGCGTGGAAGACATCATGTATCTTCCAGGTGGGCGGTAGTTTGAGGCAGTACGACACAGGAGAGATAACCTGTGTGATTTCAAATGGTCCCTCTCGTTTAGGGGATAATTTCTTTGATAGGTACCGCAATTGAAGGTTTCTTCCCTCCAACCAGACTTTGTCACCGACTTCCCAGGGGCGGAATCTAGAAGATGTTCGTTCCTTCATGATCTGTCGGGCTTCCTCTAGTTCTGATAGGCGTGTTTCCAAGGCAGGGAGGAATGTCTTTCCGATTGGAGGGTAGGAGTGGGGTTCATATCCCAGGATGAGGGAGAAAGGGGATTTTAGGGTGGAGGAGTGAACAGCGGAATTGTGGGAGAATTCTGCCATGGTGAGTAGTTTGGCCCATTGTTCTGGGTGTCCGTCACAGAATATGCGTAAGTAGGTCTCAAGTTCTTGGTTTACTTGCTCGGTTTCACCATTGGTTTGGGGGTGATACGCTGAGGAGAGCTTT
>JBBPLF010001224.1:0-10706 GCA_038089615.1 Aureoboletus auriporus
CAATTTATGAAGGAGTTGAGCTCCATGCTTTTGATCAAACTCCGTATGTCCATGACGTTCCATCCCCAAACGGACAGACAAACCGAGTGGTTGAACCTCGAATTACAATCATTTTTACGCATTTTTACACATGAAAAACAAGATAAATGGGCAGATTGGCTAGCCATTGCCCAGTTTAGCTATAACAACCACATTCATTCCGCCACTGGCACCTCCCTGTTTTCGTTGACAAAAACATACGAACCACGAATGGGTATCGAACCCAAAAACTCTTCCTTCCCCACAGCAACGGACTTTGCCACCAAACTTCAAATGACGCTTGATAACCTGAAGAAGGCCCAAGCCGATATGAAGAAACAAGCAGACAAGCTACGCTCCGATGCACCTTCCTTTTTAGTCGGACAACATGTCTGGCTATTGACCACCAATCTCCGCCTTCCCAGGCATTTTAAGAAACTGATGGAACACTGGATTGGCCCCTATTTAATCACGGCTATGGCAGGACTGAATGCTTACACACTTGCTTTACCAAAGATGATGTGCATTCACCCGACAGTGAACGTTAGCTGCATCAAACCTTATTTAGAGAAATTCCCCTCTCAACCTTCATCCACCCCAGGACCAGTAGATGTGTCAGACAAGGGCCATGAAGAATACGAAGTTGACTACATCATTGACTCCCGTTTACGAAAAGGGAAAATCGAATTCCTCATCCACTGGAAGGGCGAAAACGAAGAAGACCGCATGTGGAAACCTCATTCTCACCTTAAACACGCACAAGCGTCTATTGCAGACTTTTACAAGTCTCACCTCTCTGCCCCACGCTGGCTCAATATGACACAAACTCTCTTTGATGGACTATTTAAGCCGTTTGAAAACTTGACAACGGTCAAACATCCACCTTTCTCTCACCTGGAAGTCGAGGACTAGAAGGGGGGTAATGTTGTCAATTTTACGCTTATCTAATCTCTTTGATTTTATCTTATCAGATCAGATCAGATCAGATCATCTTTAATCTTTCATCTTTTGACTTAGCATCTTTCAAGTCACAGACCACTTTGGTTCTCACAGTCACGTGACATTCTTAGGTAATCATTCCAGAACATTCCATGATGTCATACCTTAGGGCAGACATGTATAGCCACATGCGCATGGACCATTAGCATAGCCACATTGTACTATATAAACCAATACAAGTCAATGCAGAACTTCAGTCAAGTTCTTGTTGAGTTTCCCCTCATTTGCTTTTTTCTCTAAGTCAGTATCTTTTGTGTGCACCTGTGTCCAGTATTGGATCAGGGTCGACAACATGTAGCGACTCGCAAATTCATCCCCATCCATTGGTCAGATGTTTCTCATGTGCTGACCATTCCTTTTGTTTCTAAACAGCCTGTCTAGATACCTTGCTCGATCCAGTCAACATTGAGCGCTGAGCGGTCACTTTCTGAATCCAAGGCTATTCGTGTGAGCACTTTGACCTATAAAAAAAGGACATCTAAATTGCTCTCTGTGCCTCCAAACCTTATGCCAGTGCGTTTGATCACTGCGGTCCGCCCAGCCCACTGGCTATTGGGTGGTTCATCTGTTCCCACATCATGACACTTGTCTTTTTGATGTGATTGTTGTCATGGTGGTTGGGGGGATGCATTGTTGTGTGTGTTGTGGATGCGGCATAAGTAAGTATGTTCATGTGACTTTTGGTTTGTATCTATTGAAAGGAGGAAGGGTTGTATCCCTAGGGAACATACCTGAGTGTTTAAGTGGGACTTAACGTCGAACGTAGTGGTTACTGGTCAAGAGTGTTATTCAAACTCAGCTACTGAGTTTGTAATATATACCTATAGTGGCTGTGTGCCACATGACAGTTGCTACTACTTATCAACACTCCCCCTTGCTTAGTGTACGAGGGTAGACGTAAGCATGAAAGGCCATAAGGGCACTAAGAGAGAAGAGAGAAGGAGAAGCAAGAAAAGGAAGATCGTCTGCACGGCCTGAAGAAGGCGGCGAGAGTGCTTGAGACCCGTCTCAGTCTGTTGAATTTGTATAGAATTCCAGACCCAATTGACTGCGGTACTCATGGAATTTGATTTTGCCGAGATTTTTGGTAAACATGTCAGCGGGGTTTTTGGTCCCAGGGATGAATAGCAGTTCGACCTGTTTCCACGTCATCACTACGTCACATACAAAGTGATAACATATAAGGATGTGCTTGGATCGTTTTTCAGTGACGGGGTTCTGGGCAAGGAATAGGGATCCTTGATTATCACTGCATACTGGGATGGGGTTAAGGTTGTATCCGAGTTCTCCCATCATCTGATGGATTCAAATGACCTGGCATGTGCAGTCGCTCAAGGCCATGTACTCTGCTTCCGTCGAAGAAATTGCTGTGGTTTTTTGAAGGTGTGAGTTCCACAGGAAAACATCATTGGCCAGCTTTAGGTAGAAGCCGGTCTGGGAATGGTAAGAGATCTTGTCCTGTCCCCAATCCGCATCCGTGCAGGCAATAATGCCTTTGTCGCTATCACCGTCATAGACTAGTGAGTAGTCCTGTGTGCCAATCAGGTAGTGACAGATATACAGAGCTTTTTCTAAGTGTTCATGGGATGGGTTGGCCGACATTTGAGCGAGCTGTGTCACCGCATATGCAATGTCTGGATGGGTACCGATCATGAGGTACATTAATGAGTCGATAACTGTCTGGAAGCGCGTCCACAGTTCCGAGTTGATAGTGGCTTCATTCTTCGCTGGGTAGTATCCCTGCGGAAGTGGTGTCGGGGCAGATCTGGCGTTCATCATGCCGCATTGTTCCAGTACTTTGAGTAGGTACGACCATTGGTCGAGGAATATTTTCTTGCCAACACAACGGATGTTCATCCTCAGGAACTCACAAGGTTCACCAAGGTCGCGACATTCCCATTTCTTCATAAAGGCCCCTTTAACCTTGTCTACAAAGGCTTTGTCGGGTCCACAGAATAGGGCGTCGTCTACGTAGACTATCGCTAGGACTAGCTGTTTGCCTTTGCGATAAATGAAAAGTCTGGCATCTGTTTTGAGATGCTCAAATCCGAGTTCCCTCATGGATTGGTCGAGGGCACACCACCAGGCTAATCCGGCTTGCTTAAGGCCGTATATAGCACGTAAAAGTCGGAGGACTTTCTTTCCTTTTAGTTTGGGTGGAGAGAACCCTTCAGGAAACTCCATATAGAGTTCCTCTTTCAGTATGCCATATAGATAGGCTGATCGCACATCGAGGCCGGTGATGTACCAGTTCTCCAAGGCTGAAAGGGCGAGCATGGCCCGCACCGTTTCAAAATGTACGACTGGGGAGAATATTTGGTCAAAGTCCATGCCTTCCACTTGGGAGAAGCCTTTCACAACAAGGTGGGCTTTCTTACGGCCGTCAGACTTGACATCAAAAAACCCATTGGTTCTTAATGATCTTTCAGTTGGGGGGTTTATCAACCACTTCCCAGACCTTTCGATCCTTAAGTATTTGGAGCTCGTCCTCACAAGCTTTTCGCCACAGTTTTTGTTCGTTGTGTGGTAGACGTTGTATGTCTCGGTAAGACCATTCACAATAATTCATGTTGGTGGACTCATCCAAAGCTGGTATGGCATATTTGCATAGAAAAGCGGCAAGCACATCTCCCCCTTCTGTGGTCAACCGTTCGACATCGGATTCCGACGGAGTGGGAGGGGGAGGGAGGTGACCAGGGACCAGCGGGGAGTCTGCACCGGGACCAGGAACGACAGGTGATTCCGCTTCAGACGTGGGATCAAGGGCACCAGATCCAGAATCAGGCTGGCACCAAGTGGAGCCATGTTCGGCATCCCAGAGTTGATTGAGGGGGTTGCGCTGCTTGCCATAGATGTTGCCAGGGTGAAGAGGGGGCTGCTGAATGCATTCCGACCGACATGGAAGTGCAGGAGGATGAGAGGGACTGTTGGGAGCAGGTTCCGCATCGGACCAACTGTCCTCAGAAGAGGAGGATGAGGAAGCAGTGTCCTTGTGGGAGTGGCACTCCGTGGGAGGCCTAGGAAGAGGCTGATGTGGTTTGGCGCTGGGACAGTGGGGAAATAGGTGCTCATCGAAGATGGCGTGTGCGGAGGTGTGAAGTGCATTGTTGGGCTTCATAAATAGGAAGTTGGTGGTACTTCCCTCGGCAACACCCAAATAGATCATTAGCTGGGATCTAGGTTGGAGCTTTCCTTCCTGGGTTTCAGGGGCAAGGTGTGCATAGACACCGCAGCCAAAGATGTGTAGGTAAGAAATGGAGGGTTTCTCCCCCTAAAGTAGTTCCAGGGGGGTTTTCCAGTTCAGGCGAGCATTGGGGGTGCGATTGTACACATGAGCCGCATGTAGGATAGCAAACTCCCAGTAAGAAGACGGTAGGCAGGCATGTAAGCACATGGCCTGTGCCTTTTCCATCAGTGTGTGAATAAATCGCTCTGCGCAACCGTTTTGCTGGTGGGCATATGGGGCGGATTGTTGGATGTTGATGCCGTTATCACGCATGTATTCTTTGAATGCCTTGGAGGTGTATTCTCCTCCTGCGTCGGAATGCCAGTGTTTGACAATGGCATTGTATTGAGTGCAGATGAAGGCGAAGAACTGTTTTATAGTCCAAAGGGTCTGATCCTTGGATTTAATACAGACAACCCATCCCATGGATGTATAGTTATCATAAAAGACGACAGTGTACTTGTATTTGTGGTACGACTCAATCTCAAAGGATTTAAGGTCTGAGTGGATCAACTCAAAGGGAGCGGAGGCCTGCATCTCGCTGTGAGGAAAGGGTCGATTGGGCTGTTTACCCATCTCACATCCAGGACATATGGGTCTCTTGGATGGGACAGTAATGTTGGGGAAATCCTCCAAGTGGCGCTTGGCGGCCTTCAGCACCTCGTTGGAGGGGTGGCCAAGCCGGCGATGCATGAGATCATAATCCAAAGAGGTGGTCATAGAATGCTGTGCATTTGGATGCATGGCAGGTGCTTTGATCCAGTACATAGTGTTGCCGTGACTGTGGAAGGTGAGGATTGTTCGATCCCTGCATTTGTCGTAAAAGGAGATGTGGGCAGGCCCATTCTGAAGAGAGAGACAGGGGTCTCTGAGCAGGGTACCCATGGATATCAATTTAACGTTGCAGTCAGGTATGTAAATTACCAGCGATAACCGCACAGATAATCTGTTAAAATTGATGATGACAGTTCCAATGCCAAGTATGCGCGCGGTGCCTGTTATGCTCAACTCGGGTAGAGGTGAACGTAGACCTGGTCGGTTCAAGGGTTCTGTCTAGGATGAACATTCGTCATAGATGGTTCAAGGGTTCAAGGGGGTTCTTCCAATGACAACTCTGTCATCGGTGGTATCAAGGGTTTCAAGGGAGCGTCCACTCAGAGTAGGACGAGGACTTCAGGGAGACAAGGGATCTGAGGGATCAGAGACGATGTACAAGAGTGATGCTATTCCAGGTAGGTCAAGTGTGGGGTACATCGTTGGTATTGTAGGGTTTATATAGGGAAAGGAAAAGAGGAATTACTAAGCAATAGAATGCAAAGGAATTGAATTCCTAAGAATGTTTAGTAATACACAGCAAGTAGGATGGAAGAAATAATGATGTCAAGCAGGCTGTACAGCAAGACATGTGTCCGATAGGAATGCATAGAAAGGTAAGCAAGATAACAAGACATCCGATGGGAACGTCTTGGAGAAGTAAGCAAGATGACAAGTCGTCCGATGGGAACGTCTTGAAGAAGTAAGCAAGATGACAAGAGGAAAAATGAATAGGGGTGAATCATAACATTACCCCCAGAGTACATTCGAAGCTGCGAAGAGAATAAAAGAATCAAAAGTCATAGTCCACACCCGGAGAACCGGTGATGTTGGTGACCGCAGTGTCATCCCATACATCATCGCCATGATCTTCGTTGGCAAAGGAATCATCGATGGAAGGAGATTCAGATCGTTGATGAGATTGGATAAGGGGGCAGTCAGAGTATCGTCGACTACATCGCCAAGTACAACGATGGCGATGAGGGGCAGAAGAGTTCGCCGAAATCATATGAGGGATGTAGAAATGTGGAGGAGGGACAGGGAGAGGATTGGTAAAGGAAGTACTGGTGGTAGGGGAGATGGAAGTTGGTGGGGAACGATGATGCCAAGGGCATCGAGAAGCAACGTGACCTGGCCTGATGATTTGGCAGTGGCAGCAGCGATAGTCGAGGCAGTTGGCCATGAAGTGACCTTCTCATTGACAATGGAAGCAATGATCGGTAGGATTAGAGGGAGGTCGATGTCCGTCGGCTTCTTGCCATGCAGCGAACGTGGGGAAGTTTGGGGGAAGAAGATGTTGGGCGACAACAATGGCGAGATGTTCTACTTGTTGCTCTTCAATGGTAAAGTCGGCTGATGACACGGAAGGCGTGGATGGTACAGGAGGGGAAGTGGAATGGGTAAGAACGGGAGTTCCAGTTCGTTGTTCCTGATGGGCTTGGACTTCTCCTAGTTGGTGATGGTAATGATCGATCTTGGAGACTGCGAGCAGCATTTGAAGTTGGTAGAGAGTGGAGAGGAAATTCCCCTTAGTTTGGGTTTGGATCTGTCGGAGGATGCCAATGCAAGAGGCAATATTTTCATTGGATGACGCGAGAGAGAGAAGGTTGGCAAGACATTGGTTTTGTAGGAAGGCATGGTGGAGGTTCCATAATGGAGATTCCATATCGAAGTGACTCCCGAAGTAAATGGTCATTTGGGAATTGGCGATTTGTCTGGCCAGCAAGTCAAGGGTGGCAGCGGTGGGAACATCTTGGGTATGGAAAGCAGAGAGAGGGAGGTCAACAGATTGGGCTGGTTCAGGAGTGGGGACGGGGGGCATCAGTGATGGTGGGGCCCCAAGAGTTGGTGTTCCACGATTCGAGGGGTGTGGGTGACGAAGGACGAGAAGAAAGTCTGTCAGATAAAGGTATGGTAATGGAAGAAACAGAAACGGAGGGAACTGGGGTAGGAAAATGAGGAGAGTAAGAGGCATGACAGATCAAGATTCGTAGTGCCAGGGACAGTTGTCGTATTTCTTGTTGCAGAAGTATTGGTGTTCAAGAGGGTGGGACGGTGGAAGGTTGTTGTGAAAGAGAAAGAAGAATTTGTAGAAGGGGAGTCCAGGTTGGAATTCGAATTTTTGTTTACGAAGCATTTTCCTGAAAGGCAGAAGGGTGACGGTTTTTATAATCTAGAAGAGCGGACTTTGCATGTTTCAAATCGCACTCAGGAACCCATGAGTCATCTTTGGCTGTGTATCCCTTCCATCAGATCAGGAATGACCGACGGGACGGGGTTCCTTTGTGACATAGAATTTTCTCGATTTCATATTCTTCTTCTCTAGCGATAAGGTCAGGTGGTGATGCAGGGAAGTTCAGGCCGTGTACGGTGTTTTTGCGATAGGGCAATAAGAGGGAGGCATGGAACACGGGATGGATTTTCCATGTTTGGGGTAGGCAGAGTTGATAAGTAATTGGGGATAGTACTTTGACAATGGTAAAAGGTCCTTCTCACTTCGGTGCGAACTTCAGGTTGATGATAGATCATTTGAGGTTCCGTGCTTCTAGCCAAACTTTATCTCCTTTTTGGAAGGGAGAGAACATTTTCTTGGTGTGAGAGGCCATGACTTGTCGTGCTAGTTCATGGGCGGCGAGAGCTTCGTTACGAGAGGCGGTGAGGGTTTTCAATCGTTCTTCAATGGTGGGAAGGGTGGTTTCTGGAAGGACAATGGGTAGGGCACGGGGTTCATATCCCATCATGAAATAGAATGGGGATTGGTTGATAACGGAGTGAGGACAGTGGTTGTGGGCAAATTTGGCATGGGAGATAGAGTCAGACCATGAGGTGGGGTTATTTCCGCAGAAGATGCGGAGATATGTTTCGATTTCTTGGTTTACACGTTCGGTTTCTCCATCGGATTGCGGGTGGTAAGCGGTGGACAAGGACAGGTTGTAGCCAAGGAGTTTTCTGAGTTCTTTTGCGAAGGATGAAGCAAATTGAGGACCACGATCAGAGATGATTTTGTCGTATAGACCGAACCGTTTGTAGACTTTGTGGAAAAAGAGGGCTGCAATACCCTCGGCAGTGATGGTAGTCTTGGTGGGACAAAGAATCACCCCCTTAGTAAGCCCATGGTCGACCACGACCAAGAGACAGTTGAAGCCAGCAGAAGGGGGGAGATCAACGATCAGATCGCAAGAGATTTGTTGGAAAGGGCGAGAGGCGGAGGACGGAATGGGGAGGAGGGGAGGAGAGGTGGGATGTGTATTCACCTTATTTTGTTGACAGGTGGTGCATCCCTTGACGTAGGTGCGAACAAAGGAGGCAAGATCGGGCCACCAGAATTCAGCAGAGACAAGTTGTCAAGTTTTAAGGAAACCAGGATGTCCAGCGGATTCGTGGTCGTGGCAACGGAGGAGTACGGAGCGGCAAAGGGAGTCGTCGGGGGGAACGTAGACACGACCCTGGTAAGTAAGGATGCCGTCGTGGGATTGCCAATCGGAGAGGCAAGAGTGAAAGGCGGGAGGGATATCACCTTCCAGAGATTGGAGGGCTTGGAGAATGAGTGGGTCGGAGGTAGAAGCAGATTTGATTTGGGCGGAAAGGGAAGTTTCAATGAGGTTGACGAAGAGAGAAGGGGGAAGGAGGGTCGTGTCATCATTCTTGGTGAATGAATCAGGGAGGAGGTCAGGGTGACGAGAGAGGGCATCGGGACCTGCGAGGAGTTTGCCAGGAATGTGGATCATTTTGAGATCAAAGTCGGCAAGGTCGAGGAGCCAATGGGCTTGGCGATGGTTAAGGGCTTGTGGTTGGCGAAAGTAAGTCAAGTTTTTGTGGTCGGTGAAGACCTGGACAGGAAAAGGGGATCCATGGAGGTAGTATCACCAGGATTTCAGGGCACGAATGACAGCGAGGAGTTCTCGGTCGTAAATATCATAGTTTCATTCAGCTGGGGAGAATGATTGCAACAAATAGGAGCAAGGGTGCCAATCACCATTGGGGTCAGTTTGGAGGAGAATGGCTCCAGAAGCAAACTTGGAAGTGTCGGTGGCGATAGCAAATGGGGCGGAGAAATCTGGGAGATGGAGAACAGGTTTCGACAAGAAGAGTTCTTTGAGTTTGTCGAAACTCTGTTGACAGGAGGGAGTCCAGTTCCAAGTGAGATCTTTCTTAGTGAGGTCGATAAGAGGGCGTGCGAGGGAGGAGTAATTGGGGATGAATCGACGGTAGAAGTTGGCAAAGCCCAGGAAAGAGCGAACTTCCTTGACCTTAGTAGGTGTGGGCCATTTGGTGATGCCATTGAGTTTGACAGGGTCCATAGTGAGTTGTCCAGGTTTAACAATCATGCCGAGATATTCAACCTCGGTGGCAATGAAAGTACATTTTTCTAGTTTCAAGTGGAGATCGAGTTCCTTCATGCATTAAAGAACTCGTTGGGTGCGTTTGGTGTGCATGTTGTCGTCAGGGGAAAAGATAAGGAGATCGTCCATGTATATGACGAGCCATCCTTCAGAGATCATATTTCTAAAGGAATCATTCATGAAGTGTTGGAAGGTAGCAGGGGAGTTATTGAGGTCGAAGAACATGACGGTGGGTTCAAAGAGTCCTTTGTGAGTAATGAAGGCGGCTTTCCATTGATGTCCGTCTTTGATGCGGACATTGTTATAGCCCCAGCGAACGTCAAACTTGGTAAAGACCTTGGCACCTTGGAGTTTGTTGACGAGGTCGGAGATGAGTGGAAGGGGGTATGCATCATGAACAGTATGTTCATTGAGGTACCGGTAATCTTGACAGGGACGAAGACCTCCATCTTTCTTTTTGACAAAAAAGAAGGGAGAGGCTTGGGAGGAGTTGGATGGGTAGATTTTCCCAGATGCGAGATGTTCATCAAGGAAGGATTCAATCACTTTTCATTCTTCAGGAGAGAGGGGGTAGACCTTCCCGATCTTTGGAACGAAGGTTTCCTTGGTATTGATTTCGTGATCATAGGGATGAGAGGGGGGTATGTGGTCAGTGGCTTCTTTTGAGAAGACAGAAGCAAAGTTCTGGTATTTGGGGGGAAGAACAGCTTTCAGTTTGTTCTTTTTGGCGGTCATGGCAAGTTCGGTGGCAGTGGTTAGCTTGGCGATGACTGGCGATCCTTAGGAATGAAACGAGATCCGCATCGAATGATGTGGTGAAAAACTCTGTTGTCGAGGGCGCGGCGGATATACTGAGATTCGGTTTCTTGATTGAAATATGAGAAGAGATGATCTTCTGTAGCAGTGTTGACATGGACATGTTTCGGTGGGGGAAGAGATGCCTTTTTATAAAGGGCGTCGTGTCATTTGGTATCTCTCATGTGGGTTTGGAAGAGATCTTTTGATTCATCAAGGGATTCATCGAGGGAGAGGGTACGTTTTGCCCAATTGACCGTTGGGTTAGACTTCTTGAGCCAGGAGAGTCCAAGTATAATATTGTCACATCCACAGGACATGACATGAAAGGTGGTTCGTTGGGTGATGCCTTTGATTATGAGGAAAAGATCACAGGTGTACCATATTTCTCCGTTGTTGTTGTAGGAGGAGTCAGCATTTCGTACGCAGATGGGTTTCGTGAGTTTGGTGGTGGGTAATGTGCGTACGAAATGCTGACTCCTCCTACAACAACAACGGAGAAATATGGTACA
>JBBPLF010001225.1:0-10705 GCA_038089615.1 Aureoboletus auriporus
GATGTACTTCTCTCCTCTAGTACTTTCCTATGCAATCTCTGGTCTCCCGAAGTACTTGTGTGTGACAATGCTTTGAGGTTCTCGTCACACCAATGTCTGGAGCCACGTATCAAGTGCTCTCAGTTCTAAAGAAGCGCTAGAGAGAGCGGTTATATCCTCAGCGTTATTTGTCCTACAATTCGCTTGCACGATCTCACGATGGCAAATCAACGAATCTAACACTTCTCTCTTCCATATATAAACCCTATGATATCAACGATGTACCACACACTTGACCTACCTGGAATAGCATCATACCTTGCATCGTTCTCTGATCCCTTGGATCCCTTGTTTCCCTTGAAGTCCTCGTCCTACTCTGAGTGGACGCTCCCTCGAACCCTTGAAACCACCAACAATTGTCTTATCATTGGATGAACCCTTGAACCCCTTGAACCATCTATGACAAATGTTCATCCTAGACAGAACCCTTGAACTGACCAGGTCTACGTTCACCTCTACCCGAGTTGAGCGTAACAGTTTCTCTGACTACAAAGCTCCTCCGATCACAATCATCAGTGCCCCTGTTTTTGTGCTGGCATGTCACCTTGAAGGATCTATGCAATTCAGCATGCAAATCCGCCCCCAAGGGAGTGATCTCCACACCACCTCTGCCAACCCTGAACCCATCAATCTCTCCGGAGTTCCTCCGGACTACCACAACTTCTCTGATGTGTTTAGCAAGAACAAGGCCTCTACCCTTGCCCCTCATCACGAGCACAATCTGAAGATCAACCTCGAGGACAGTGCTTCCCCTCCTATTGGCACTACCTATTCCCTTTCCCCATCTGAGCATGAGTCACTCCAGGCGTTCCTCGATGAACACCTTGCAATGAGCTTCATTCACCCTTCCTCTTCCACTTATGCCGCTCCAGTTCTCTTTGTCCGCAAGAAGGATGGGTCACTCCACCTTTGTGTTGACTTCTGAGGACTCAACAAAATCACAAAGAAAGACCGCTACCCCCTGCCCCATATCTCTGATCTCCTAGATGCTCCGAGCCATGCAAAAATTTACACCAAGATCGATTTCCAGCATGTGTATCATCTGGTCCATATTGCTGAGGGCGATGAATGGAAAACGTCTTTCCGGACACACTATGGCTCCTACAAGTGGCTCATCATGCCATTTGGACTTACCAATGCTCCAGCAGCATTCCAGCGGTTCGTTAACACTATCTTCACTGATTTACTGGATGTTTGTGTTATCGTCTACCTCAACAACATCCTTATCTACTCCGAGGATATGGCCTCCCACAAGGAGCATGTCCGAGAAGTACTCCGTCGACTCCACAAACACAGACTTTACGCAAAGCCCAAGAAGTGTGAGTTTCATATGACCTCCACTGAATACCTGGTTTACTGCCTTTTACCCTCCAGTCTCACCATGTCTTCAGACAAGATCAAGGCTATACAGGATTGGCTGGAACCCCAGAAGGTCAAGGACATCCAGTCCTTCCTTGGCTTTGCTAACTTTTATTGGCGTTTTATTCATAACTATTCTGATATCATCGTTTCTTTGACTCACCTCACTCGCAAAGGCACTTCATGACTTTTCTCCGACAACTGTCATACCACTTTCCAATCCCTTAAAGATGATTTCACCTCCACTTCTATCATTACCCACTGGTCTCCAAACACTCCACTGATTGTGGAAACCAATGCCTCTAACTACGCCATTGCCGGCATCCTTTCGCTCCGATGTCCAGACAATGAGGTCCATCCTGTTGCTTTCTACTCCCTTACACTGACTGCTCTGGAGCTCAACTATGACACCCATGACAAGGAGCTCCTCGCTATCCGTGAGTCCTTCTGGACTTGGCGCCATTACCTTGAAAGATCCGGTACCCCTGTCGACATCGTTATTGACCACAAGAACCTCAAGTATTTCACCACCTCTAAACTCCTGACTCACCGGCAGGCCCAGTGGTCAGAGTTCCTCTCTCAGTTCAACATGATTGTCCATTTCCGTCCTGGACACCTTGGTGCAAAATCCGATGCCCTCACTAGACGCTGGGACGTCTATCCCAAAGAGAGGGATAAGGACTACGCTCATGTCAATCCTCACAACTTCCGTCCAGTTTTCACTCAAGAGCAGCTCTCTTTGTCCCTCTGAGCGACCTACCTTGCAACTCTGGTCCTCCAAGCCAGCAAACAACTTCACAGCGACATCCTCTCTGCTCTCCCCTCCGATTTCATTGCTATTCAGCATCTCTCCCCTACCAACCCCACCGATCCCCATTGGTCAGTCAACTCTGATGGCTTCCTCTGTTTAGATGACTGAATTTATGTCCTGGATGCAAATGATCTCCGTCTTTGCGTCCTCCATTACAAACACGACCACCCACTCTCCGGACATTTCAGTCAGAACCGGACATTGGAACTTATATGACGCGAATACATCTGGCCAGGAATCAGAACCTTCATGAAAGACTATGTCTCATCTTGCACTTCCTACGCCCATGCCAAAGTTCCTAGACACAAGTCTTATGGACTCCTGAAACAACTCCCCATCCCTGAAAAACCCTGGATCTCCATATCCATGGACTTCATTGAACAGCTCCCTCCGTCCTCTGGATATACCTCCATACTCGTCATTGTCAATCATCTATTGAAACAATGCATCTTCATCCCTATCCACAACACGATCACATCTCCAAAGTTAGCAAAGCTGTTCCTCCTCCATGTGTTTTCCAAGCACGGAGTTCCATCCCACATCACCTCCGATCGAGGTTCTGAGTTCGTCTCCCATTTCTTTCATTCTCTAGGCAAGGCCCTCGACATCCATTTACACTTCACCTCTGGTTACCACCCGGAAGGAGATGGCCAAACCGAGTGAATGAACCAGACCCTCGAGCAGTACCTCCGGATCTATTGCAACTACCAACAAGACAATTGGTCCAAACTCCTGCCCCTCGTGGAGTTTTTGTACAACAATGCTCCGAGCGCAACCACTGGAGTATCTCCGTTCTTTGTCAACAAGGATTACCATTCAAATCTTACAGTCCACCCTGAACGAGATCTCTCCTCTGCTCGCGCATGCGAATACTCTGTTGACCTCGATTCCCTCCACCAGTTCCTCTGTGAAGAGATGGCTCACGCGCAAGAGTGATACCAAGGCCCTGCAGATGCTAAATGGACTCTGGCACTGGACTTCAAAGTCGGCAACCAGGTCTTCGTCAAAGCAAAGTACTTCCACTCTATGCGACCCTCCAAAAAACTATCCAAGAAAAACCATTCACCCTATCTTCCATGTCTCTCAACTCGAACCCTCTGTATCTAACATCATCCCCAACCGGACTCAACCTCCACCTCCGGCAGTCGAAGTAGACGGTGAACCAGAGTTTGAGATCTCCAAGATTCTCGACTCCAAGATCAATTGTTGACACAAGGCTTGCAAATTACTCTACCTTGTGCGCTGGTCCAGTTATGAAGGTACTGATGAAGAATCGTCTTGGCTGCTCGTTACGGAGCTCGGACATGCCTCTGAACTCGTCCAGGACTATTACACTCACTACCCAGACAAGCCTGGACCTCACAATTCCTGACTGGACATGCCTTCCAATTTCGGACCCCATCTTTGCCCAATGGCCTTCAAGGGTTTAGGCTTAAGAGGGGGATACTGTCATATCCCAGATTTCATCCAAGTCCAACTCCAGCCACTGCAACACAACTCCAGTGCAATCTCGTGCACTCAGGTATCTCCATTCTCCAACCCCTTTCATTTATACTATTATATTCTTCCGTTGTCAACTCATACATACCTTCTATTCTCCATCTGTCACTCGTCCCTAGTTTCCCTGACTGTCACTTTTCCCCGTTCCATTTTCCGTCTGTCATTCCATACTTACACCTCCATTCTCCATCTGACATTCTGACCCTTATATATTCTCGCTCCGTACCTACCTCTGAGATATTTACGCAACTCCGTACCTTAGACCCTTCCGCCCTCTGTATATAAACCCCTCCATACCCTCTTTGTAACCTCAGTTGAATATTGAATTGAATACCAAATCGAACCACCTTCCTCTCCTCACTCTGACCTCCTGGTCTCCATCCAATCTCTATCTCCGTCTTCCCCTCCATTACACTTGAGCCTATCGGTTCTTGTGACCTCTGACCTCTGACAAATTCAGGACCTCTGGGTTCAATAAGGGCACAGCACATACGCTGAAGCCAAGTCCTGCCGAGACTCTGCTCCAGACTTCGCCGGAGTTACATCTGTCTGTATAGTTCTAACACCCAGAATCTGACATAGAAATGTCCAATCCAGGAAACAAACATATCAAACTTAAGGCCAAGCTGCCCACAGACTTTTCTGGGAACCTGAAAGATGCAATACATTGGAAGATGGCCGTGACCATCTACTTCAACATGAACAAAAGGTTTTACAACGAGAACGCCAAGGTCTTAACCACTTTTGCAAAAATGAGCAAGGGTCAAGGAAGTGCCTTCTCCAAATCCATCTATGTCCAACTCGTCAACAATGTGTTGAAGGATCTTACCTTCACTCAACTCATGGATAAATTCGAGAAGACCTTCTTCCCCTTCGACTACAAAAACCAAGCAAGAGACCTGTTATACAAGCTAACTCAGCAAGGGAAGGATGATACAGGATACACCAACTACATTACTGCCTTCCAAGCTGCAGAGGCCATAGCGGGAATATATGATGAATTAACCAATGTGAACTACCTCATGAAAGGGCTGGATTTGGATATTTCCACCAAGATTCTATCCATAAATCCACTTCCTGACAAACTTGCAGAATGGATCCGACTCTCAGGAATGTTCCATGCTCAGAACAAGAGGATAGATGACTTGCAAAAAGGACAAAAGGTGGACTTCCAGGTCAAAGGAAGACCTCCTAAAGACCCCAACACCATGGATGTTGACACAGTCTGCATCAACTTTACCGGACTTTCACCTGTAGAAAAGGCCGAACACTTAAGAAACAACAAGTGCTTCACATGCCACTGGGTAGGATGCCACACCAGAAAATACCCCTGAGACAAATGTCCAAAAGGACAAGAAAAGAGCAACAACCAGGCCCCTCCTTGCCTGCAAAGGAACCCCACCAGAAACAAACATGTCAGAAAGACCAAGTTCGAAGAGTACCAGGACACCCTTAAAGAGAGAGGTGTTACTGAGGAGGAACTCATATGCACACTCGACATCCTCTATGAGATCGACAAGCCGGAAACCATTGTCACAACCTGGGTTGAAGAAGAAGAAATCCCAAAGAAGGATTTTTAGACAGGAGGAAAGGGTCGATGCTCTCCCATCCTGAAGTAATAGCACCAGTATTCTTGTCTGATCCAAACAGTGAATCTATGCAAATTCCTATCTTGCTGTTTGAACAAAAAAACAACCAAATTTTTGACATGTTTGCCCTTGTAAATTGCAGAGCAAGTGGAGACTTCATAGATTCTAGTGAAGAAGAAAGGATATAAACAGATCTGATTGGACAAACCAAAGAAGGCACACAATGCAGATGGATCTCCGAATACTGGAGGAATAATCCATCACAAAGTCACCCTTACTATTCAAATTGGAGAAGTAAACAAGGAAAGAGATTTCCTCATCATTAACTGTGGGAAGGAAAACCTGATTCTCAGAATAACCTGGCTCTGAGAAACCAACCCTGCAATAAACTGGACAACAGGAGAAGTGACCCTCCCTGATAAACCCAGAATCCCACAACACAACACTCCTAAAGCTGTATGCCAAAGGTATCTCGCCCAATACCTAGAACTGGACCCAGACGAGAAAATAGCTAAACTATGGAAAAAGAGAATCAATAAAAGGATAGAAACCCTTGTCAGAAAGACCACGCTCGCAACAGAACTTGCAGTAAAAGAACCCCACGAGGAAGAACCACTCCCCCCTGAATACAAGGACTTCACTGACGTCTTTGACGAATGAGAAGGAGATGAACTACCACCTTTTCGACCATTTGACCATGGCATAGACCTCAATGGAACCTTTGTGCCCAAGGTAGCTAAAGTATACTTCCTGAACCCGAAGGAAAAGGAAGCTTGTAAGGATTTCATTGACAAACACCTGAAATCCAGGATAATAGTCCCATCCAAATCCCCACAGGCATCCCCATTCTTCTTCATACCCAAGAAGGATGGATCCATACAACCTTGCCAAGATTACCAATACCTAAACTCCCACACCACCAAAAATGCCTATCCACTACCACTCATCTCAGACCTTATTGACCAGCTTAAGGGATCATTCATCTTTACTAAAATGGATATCTGATGGGGATACAACAATGTCCTCATCAAGCCCCAAGACAGATGGAAAGCAGTATTTATAACCCCCATGGGACTCTTTGAACCAACTGTGATGTTCTTTGTTAGATTCGTTGATTCAGTGATGAACATTGTCTGAACAAATGCTACAAATAATGCTGAGGACGTATGACATCTCATCTAGTGCCTAGCTAGAGCACTTGATATGTGGCTCCAGACGTTGGTATGACAAGAACCTCAAAGCATTGTCACACACAAGTACTTCGGGAAACCAGATATTGCATTGGAAGGTACTAGAGGAGAGAAATACATCCAAGGGTGTAGAACTGGCTGGGAAAATGCCAGTGAAAGGATAGGACTACTTATACTAGGCTGGGGTGCTGCGTAAGGCAGTAGCCACAGTATGTGCTGCATAGGGCAATGCATGCTGCGGAAGGCAGTAGCAGTAGTCTAGGAGATACGAGGCAATGCATCAGAAAGATATTGCCGAGGAGAGGGAAATGGTCCTTGTGATTCCAAGTCGGAACGATAATAAGAGAAAGGAAGTGTCAAGTGTCAAATGTGGTTCTGTATGGTTCCATGAAGGTTCCATGTGGTTCCGGTTGAAGGTGAAACAATAGATGTGGTTTCATGTGGTTCCAGTCGAAAGTCGGAATAAAGGATGTGGTTCTGAAGGTTCTAAGGTAAGAGTGTCTATGCGAGATGTGAAGTAAGTGGAAGTGAAAAATGAACTGTCTGGGGGCATTATCGTGGATCGTAACATTCTTCAGCATGTGCAACTCCTCTGCAACATTCCAAGCCTTGATGAACCATACCTTTGCTGATCTTATAGCCGAAGGATGGCTAATCATCTATATGGACGACATCCTTATCCACTCAAACGACCCAACTATACACCAAAAACGAACTCACCAAGTCCTTCAATGACTCAAAGAACACTGCTTATCGCTGAAGCTGAAAAAGTGCTTCTTTGACAAAGAAGAAGTAGAATATCTCGGAATGATCATCTGAGCAGACTGGATCCAGATGGACCCAATAAAGCTAAAGGCCATCCACAAATGGCAACCCCCCCCATCAGTAAAAGCAGTCCAATCATTCATTGAATTCTGTAACTTCTATAGAAAGTTCATCCCAAACTTCTTTACAAAAGCATGACCACTATACAACCTAACCAAGAAGGGAGCCAAGTGGGAATGGACCAAACAATGCAACAATGCCTTCCTAGCCATCAAGCAGACATTCACCCAAAAACCAGTCCTCCAGATGCCTGATGTCACCAAACCTTTTACCGTCATGATGGACACCTCCTTAACAGCCATAGGGGCAGTCCTCATGCATCTACAACCAGGAACTCCTTGGGGTAATCTGTGCCCTTGAGGAATGGAAACATTACCTATAGGGAACAGGACTCCCAGTAATGGTCATTATGGACCATAAAAACCTAGCATATTTTAAGGAACCACAGAAGCTATCCAGAAGACAAGCACAATGAATGCTATTCCTCCAAGACTTCAATCTCTCCTTCTCCCCAGTACCCGGGACACAAATGGGACCTGCTAATGCACTATCTCGATAAGACAATATAGACACCTCCCAGGATAATGTCACTCTCCTGCCCAAGGATATCTTTATCCAAACTCTTGACCTCGCCCCCATCAAGAAAATTACCAAGTCAACCCCATCCGACCTCCTGGTCGTCACTGCTCTCAAAGCCCTGAATGAAGGCAACCCCCTAATCTCTATATCCAAACCACAGAACTGGGAATATAACAAAGGAATGCTATATTATAAACAATGTCTCTATATTCCGGAACCAGCACAACAAGGGCTCATCCACCTCATCCATGAAAGCGACCATGGAGGACACAAGGGATTCTTTCATACCACAAACCTTATGCAATGGGACTATTGGTGGCCTGGAATGACCACTTTTATCTGCAAATTTGTCCAGGGATGTGCAATCTGCCAAGCCAATAAGGCAAACACACATCCTACTGTCCCATCATTGACGCTGCTCCTGTTCTCCTGCACCCGCCCCTTCCAACAGGTATCTGTCAACCTCATCACTGACCTACCCCAATCCAGCACTTATGATTCTATCATGGTTGTGGTCAACCATGGCCTTATGAAGGGGGTAATTCTCATATCCTGTCACAAAACTATTGATGCCATCAGAGTTGCCCAACTTTTCTTCACAAATGTATTCTAACACTATGGCCTACATGACTATTGCATCTTTGACAGAGGACCACAGTTTGCATCTGCCTTCACCTGAGAACTTTCCAGACTCCTGAAATATGATCTGAAACTCTCATCCACATACCACCCTCAGACTGATGGAGAAACCAAACAAGTAAATCAAGAATTAGAAACCTACCTACATATATTCTGCGATGGACATCCAGAACAATGAGCAGAACTCCTCCCCATGGCAGAGTTCTCCCACAATTCTGCCATTCACTCCTCCACTCAAAAATCCCCCTTCTCCCTCATTTTGGGATACAAACCCTGCTCTTATCCTCCTATTGGAAAGATGTTCCTCCCTGCCCTGGAAACACACCTATCCAAGCTAGATGAAGCCTGACAGGAAGCCCTTGCTGCACATGAAAAAGCCCAACAGATCATAAAGGAACAAACTTGGGATATATGGGATAGAGTGGCAGAGGTTTGGGAAAAGATAGAGCCAGAAGTGTGTCAGAAGTTGATTGAAAGTATGTCTAAAAGGATTGAAGCAGTGATCAAGGCCAAGGGGGGTCATACCAAGCACTAAAACTGCATTTATTATGTTTTTGAAACCACACTCACATAATTGTCCTGATGAGTAACAGTTTTAAATTACATATATCTCCATGGTTTCTGATCTGATTTACATAATCCATTAACCATTACATAGCCAAGAGTAAATGCTTCCATTCATGTGCCAACATCTTGTTGATATATGTTTGTGTTCCATAGTTATTTAACAAACAATGAAAATTTACCAAACATTGGGACAATTTTGTGAGTCACTGTATGTAGAGGACACTCCATGTGCCGTACCATTCGATCCTTAACTAGACACTCTGGTGTTTGTGAAAAGGACCCCTTCCCCTGTCCTCCAAGTTCCACCTCCATGCTCCCCGGAACAAATGCACTTTCCCACTCCACTCTCCATTCCAGAATCCCCAAAGATCGACACCCATGCTTCCACTTCCTCCAGCTTTTCGGAGGACTCTCCAGTTGCAACCCACTCCCCTACTCTTGTGCCTGAGGACATGCAATGAGGAGCTCTTACTCACCATGAGAGCTTGCTACCTCTGAAACTCCTCCAAGTAACCCTAAACACCCTGGGAAACACCCTTCACTCCATACTCCATTCCTTTTGAGGAACCAGATCTATATCCCTGGATGGAGCAGGAACCTCCCAAGATCCCATTAACATCAACACCTCCAACATCCCAGCTTGCCCCCCAAAGAAACACCTCTGCTGCCATCAATGCAAAAAAGCAGATCATGTCCAGATCTTCTGTGAAAAGTACATCTGCCCCTGGTGCCACAAATGCACCCCAGGGCATGTCCAAGCTAGATGTCATTGATGGCAGTGTGGAGAATGTAACAAGTATGGACACATTCACACCCATTGCCTAGTTTACAATGGGCTCGACTGTGATGATGGCTTTCTCAATGGAGACATCGATTTCACCAACTATGAGGTCAACGAGGGAGATACCAATGGGCCAGATCACTGAGCAGGTGCTTCAGCATTACGAAGGGGGTAATGTTACAGTTTTCCCCTATAACCCATCTTTTCCCTACATCTATGGACTCATCGTCTCTCCTTGGATCTTTGCCAGACACTTGTTGTCTTCTCCTTCCTAATTTTCCCACCTCTGTTCTGGAACCCCTCAAAACCATGCCTGCTATGTTCACCTTCGACCAGAATCATAGGAAACCCTTCGGAACCCCTCGGAACCATGTTTACACTTTATTTCCTTGTCTAACACCTTCACCTTCAACCAAAACCACAGGGTATTCCTCAGAACCCCTCAGAACCATGTTTATGCTTTGATCTTTGATCCTCGAGCTTTGGAACCATAGACAGACTACATTCCTCTCCTCGGCATTGCCTTCCTGATGCAATGCCTTATGTCCCCTTACTACCATCACATAGCCATGATACTGCGAACCCCACTTTATGCAGTATGTGTTAGATTCGTTGATTTGCCATCGTGAGATTGTGCAAGCGAATCATAGGACAAATAATGCTGAGGATATAACCGCTCTCTCTAGCACTTCTTGAGAATTGAGAGCACTTGATACGTGGCTCCAGATGTTGGTGTGACGAGAACCTCAAAGCATTGTCACACACAAGTACTTCGGGAGACCAGAGATTGCATAGGAAAGTACTAGAGGAGAGAAGTACATCCAAG
>JBBPLF010001226.1:0-10696 GCA_038089615.1 Aureoboletus auriporus
TGCTGAGCCCATAGCGCACTAGGGCCACTGTCTGCATAGATCCCGGACAATAAACGGATCGTCGCTTCTGACCTGCGAGAGCGGTTAGCGTAATACCTACGTACAGGTAGACTTGCGCAAGCGAGGGCTAGATCTGGTGGCTATTGACCAGACTACCCAAACGACGAAGATACGAGTTAGGAAGCTCATCCATTACTAGGAAAATTTTTATGAGTTTTATTACGTTCGAAGGCCCATACTTTGAAAACCTTCCCCCCTACTGGTGCAAATCCGGTAGTATCCCCCAAACCTTCTTTGACGGCGAATACGTCAAAGTCCACGATCTATTCTGGGATTCGGAGCCGACTGCTTCCTACACCGCAGTAGCCGAATTCAAACAAGTCTTACCCGCTCCCATTCCCCACTGGTCTGAGATCGACTTAGACCTCCTCTACCCACGCCCTCAACCTGTCGTTCTACCAAAGGCAAGGAACCCCGCTCTCAGAAGATCTGAGCGAAGAAGAAAGGTTCCTTCACGACTCCCCACCACCCTCACCATCCCACGCCCCCATCACCGTTCCAGCAATGAACGTTGATCCACTTACACAAGACATGGTGGTCATGATGGCCAACATGAATCAAATGCTGGTAACCTTACAAGCCCAGCTTGCACTAGCAAACCAGAGGGCTCAAGACGCTCTCACAAGGGCCCAGGTGGCCGAAACTGAAGCTGCGGCGGCAGCATGAACCGCAGTCCTGGCCGAACTCAATCGGCCAAATCCCCAAAACACGGAGTTTAAAATCTCCAAGAAAGTCAAAGTGGTCCCTGACCCGGGCTGCTACTCCGGAGTTCCCACCGAGTTTGAAACTTGGTGGATTAAAATGAAGACCTACCTGGGGTTAAATCAGGAAACTTTCACCCGCGAATCGGAGAAGGTCGTCGCCATCCTCATGAGGATAGGTCCCAAAGACGGCGACAAAAATGGTGCTGGAGCTTGGGCTCGCATCAAACTACAAAGAATAGCTGATGGGCTATGGGGCCCCGTCAGCTATGAAGCTTTCAAAGTCGAGGTTGAAAGTAGATTCAGGTCCTCCCTCGACAAGGACATGGCAATGCGCCTCCTAGAAAAGCGCGCACAAGGAAACACGGAGCAGATCCACTGCTACCTAACCAATTGGGAACAGCTGTACCTACGGGCTGAACCCTCTCACTCCGAGGCTTGTCGGCTCTTGGAAAAGAATGTACGAAAGGAGATAATGCGAATTATCTTCGAACAAGGAAAAAGGAAGGACGACCCTGATGACTACATGACGGTCATCAAGGAAGTCGGAACGACCCTGGAGCAATATGAGCTCCGGTTCGAAACAAGGAGGGAACCGTTTGTTCCTAAGGCGTCAGACTCAGGTAGCCGGACTTACGGAGGCCGTGGCGAGCCCATGGACATAGGAGCACTCCAACGTGGGTGTTTCAACTGTGGAAAGGAAGGGCACCAAGCTAAACAGTGCCGAAGTCCCAAAAAGGAATGCGGGAAATGTCATTTCCTTGGAGGAGGACACGCTCGAAGGTGTCTGGACTTTAAACAGGTCCGTTCAACGAGCACGGTGGCTCCCACTAGTGGAGAGCAATCATCAGCTGGTCCTGCTTCTCCTCGGAATCCTGCTGGGCTCGGACTTCCTGACCCCTCGAGCGACGCCTACCAACAAATGAGGGCATTCTTCCGTGACGAGTACGACATGGAAATGAAGAGCCAGGGAAAAGAATACGGCGCATAAACCTACCGGGTGTTTGTGTGCCAAAGGACCCTAAGAAGGACTCTAGCTACAATAAGTACAATTATTTAGCATCTATTGGAGCGTCGCCTGAGGACGACTCCCTAACTAGGACAATACCTGTAGTACGTTTACCAAAGACCGATGGGATGGCTCAAGAAGTAGCATGCTGCACGGACAATGCAGGCTTAATTTCCCATAATAAAAAAGAAAAAAATATTACGTTATTTATTGAAGAACAAACCCCGGAACGGATCTTAGTAAGGTCCATAAAACCAAAAAGAGAAGTCTTGGTGGAGATAGAAGTTTTCCACCCGACAACCAAGGAAAAACGGCATGCTGCTGAAGCATTGCTCAATAGCGGTGCTAACGGCATCTTTGTTGACAAAGATTGGGCTAGTAAAAGGAAACTACCCATGAAACCCCTCGCACGACCGATCCCCATGTTTAACGTTGACAAATCAAAAAACCAAGGAGGCAGTATTACGCACGCTGTCGAACTCATCGTCCAGTACCAGGGACACCGTGAGAAAGTTGTGGCAGAAGTCACATCGCTGGGAAAGAACTCGATCATTCTCGGCTATAAATGGCTCGAAACCCACAACCCGGAGATAGACTGGCCCTCCGGCAAAGTAACACTCTCATGATGTCCACCGTTGTGTCACATATTAGCAGAAAGAGGTGCTTTCTTACGTTCCCTCGACGAACAAGAGCAAGGTATCGCCCACGGAGCTTATGATACGATAAAGTCCTTAGAACAGAAAAAGGACGATGACGACCCAGCGGCCTTAGTGCCAAAACAGTTCCACGAGTATCTGGACTGTTTCTCCAAAAAGGAATCGGAACGTCTTCCCATCAGAAAACCCTGGGATCACGCAATCGACATGAAGGAAGGATTTGTCCCTAAAAAGGGCAAATTGTACAATATGATGCCCATAGAAGTAGACGAAGTCAACAGCTTCGTCGAAGATCAATTACGCAAAGGCTACATCCGACCTTCGAAGTCCCCACAAGCAGCGCCCGTGTTCTTTATTCCAAAAAAGGATGGAAAGAAGCGCATGGTGCAAGACTACCAATACCTCAATGAGTGGACCATAAAGAACAGCTACCCGCTGCCACTCATTTCTCAGCTAGTGGACAAGCTGAAGGGTGCTAAGATGTTCACCAAAATGGACCTCCGATGGGGGTACAACAATATCAGAATCAAGGAAGGCGACGAATGGAAGGCCGCATTCGTTACGCCAAAAGGAGTATTTGAACCCCTCGTAATGTATTTCGGGCAGTGCAATTCCCCTAGTACATTCCAGCAAATGATGAATGAGATCTTTGCTGATATGGACAACCTAGTCATCATCTACATCGATGACTTAATGGTTTTTACCAAATCGGACGATATCGAAGAACATGACCGAATCGTCTTGGAAGTCCTATGGAGATTAAAAGAAAACGATCTCTTCATCAAACCCGAGAAATGTACCTTCCACGCTAAAGAAGTGGAATTCTTGGGAATGCTCGTAAACGAGTACAGTATCAAAATGGAAGCCGGCAAGGTGGAAGCTGTAAAAGGATGGCCAACACCAAGAAATGTGAAAGGAGTGAGAAGTTTCCTCGGCTTGGCAAACTTCTATCAAAGATTCATCAAGGACTTTTCCGCGATCGCGTGACCCCTGCATGATCTTACAAAGAAGGATCACCCCTGGACGTGGGATGAAGCTGAACATGGCGCCTTCGATGCGCTTAAGGAAGCCTTCACCACGGCCCCAGTCCTTGCCTACCCGGATATAGACCAACAATTCCGGATGGAAACAAACGTCTCGGATTTCGCAACAGGTGGCGTCCTATCGATAGAAAAAGAAGGCCGATGGCATCCTGTGGGATTCTTCTCACATGCAATGGATAGTACTCAACGAAACTATCCCATCGCCGACAAAGAGATGTTGGCAATCATACAAGGACTTGAAGTCTGGTGACACTATCTCGAAGGAGCTCGCCACCAATTTGAGATTTGGACTGATCATGCGAATCTCCAGTACTTCATGAAATCGCAGGATCTTACCCGCCGACAAGCACGTTGGCAACAATATTTAACAAGATTCAATTTCCGCCTGATAAATAAACCAGGCACCGCAATGGGAAAAGCCGACGCTCTCTCTCGACGAGAAGACCACACAATCGGCATCGAAAATGATAATAAAGGAGTAATGTTATTACAACCCGAATGGATAAAAGGGTTGATCTCGGACCCAGGCATGGTCCTTGAGAAAAAAGTGAAAGAAGCAGTAGCTTTGCTAAAAGAAAGTGAACTACCAAAAGGAGTTGTAGTAGACGAAGAAGGCATCCTTCGCATCAAGGACAAAATCTTCGTTCCCAACATAGGACGATTACGACAAGATATCTTGGAATTCTTCCACGATTCCATATTCGCAGGACATGGAGGTATGGACCGCACATGGGCCCTTATCTCCTGATTTTACATCTGGGAAAACCTTCGTGATCACATCAAGGAGTACGTAAAAAGATGCGAGGCTTGTGCACAGGCCAAAGGTTCCACTCAACACCCAAGCGGAAAATTAATCCCTCTTCCCATTCCCACGAAGCCATGGACGGACATCTCCGTGGACTTCATCACCGATCTCCCCCCCTTCAATGGCTTCGACTCCGTCCTAGTCATAATTGATAAATTATCAAAAGAAGCAGAATTCGTTCCCACGGTTAAGTCCATGACAGCCCTGGGAACTGCTAAACTATATCGGGATAACGTGTGGAAACACCATGGACTCCCATCCTCTGTCGTTTCAGATCGAGGGCCGCAATTTGCCGCCCAATTCACGAAGGAACTGAGTTCCATGCTTTCGATCAAACTCCGTATGTCAACGGCGTTCCACCCCCAAACGGACGGACAAACCGAGCGGTTGAACCGCGAATTACAATCATTTTTACGTATCTTTACACACGAAAAACAAGATGAATGGGCAGATTGGCTAGCCATCGCCCAGTTTAGGTACAACAACCACGTTCATTCCGCCACAGGCACTTCCCCATTTTCATTGACGAAAACTTATGCACCACACATGGGTATCGAACCCAAAACCACCTCTTCCCCTGCGGCAACGGACTTTGCCACTAAACTTCAAACGACGCTTGACAACCTGAAGAAGGCACAAGCAGACATGAAGAAACACGCGGACGAGCTACGCTCCGACGCACCCTCCTTTTCGGCTGGACAACGTGTCTGGCTTTCCACGACCAATCTCCGCCTTCCCAGGCAGTCTAAGAAACTGACGGAACGCTGGATTGGACCTTATTTTATTACGGCATCGGCTGGACCAAATGCCTACATGCTCGCTTTACCGAAAACAATGCGCATTCACCCGACGGTGAACGTAAGCCGCATTAAACCTTACATCGAGAAGTTCCCTTCTCAACCTTCGGCAACCCCGGGACCAGTAGATGTGTCTGACGAGGGACATGAAGAATACGAAGTTGACTACATTGTCGACTCTTGTTTACAAAAGGGAAAACTCGAATTCCTCGTCCACTGGAAGGGCGAAAATGAAGAAGATCGTACGTGGGAGCCCTACTCTCATCTTAAACACGTGCAAGCATCTATTGCAGACTTTTACAAGTCTCACCCCTCCGCCCCGCGCCAGCTACGAATGGCGCAAGCTCTCTTTGACGGACTCTTTAAACCTTATGAAAATATGACAACGGTCGACGTTCCACCTTTCTCTCGCCTGGAAGTCAAGATCTAGAAGGGGGGTAATGTTGTCAATTTTACGCTTATCTAATCTTTCTCGATCTTATCTTATCTTATCAGATCAGATCATCTTTAATCTTTTGGACTTAGCATCTTTTCAAGTCACGGACCATTCTAATTGGTTCTCACGGTCACGTGACATTCTTAGATAATCATTCCAGAACATTCCATGACGTCATACCTTAGGGCAGACTTGTATAGCCACATGTGCACGGACCATTAGCACAGCATCTGTATAGTATATAAACCAATGCATGTCAACGAGGAACTTCAGTCAAGTTCTCATTGAGTTTCCCCTCATCTTCTCTTGTCTCTCAGTCAGTATCAACTGTGTGCGCCTGTGTCCAGTATTGGATTAGGGTCGACAACAGACAGGGCCGGGACCTCTCGAGATCCCATCAACGTCGACACTTCCACCATCCCTACACGTCCACCTAAGAAGAAACTCCGCTGCCACCAATGCAGAAAACTGGACCACATCCGAGTCTTCTGCGGAAGGTACACCTGCCCCTGGTGCCACAAACATGCCCCAGGACACATTCAGGCCAGGTGCCCTCGGCGACGTTGTGGAGAGTGTGACGAATATGGACACATTCGCGCCAATTGCCCGGTTTACAACAGGCTCGACCGAAACGACGGTTTTCTCGATGGGGACCTTGATCTCACCAACTACGAGGTCAACGAGGGCGATATCGACGGACCAGATTATTGAGCAGGTGCTTCAACGTTACGAAGGGGGTAATGTTACGGTTTTTCCTTATGACCCTTCTTTTCCTTATGTCTACGGACTCATCGTTTCCCCAGCTGTCTTCGCGAGACATTCGTCTTCCTTTTCTGGTTAAGTTTCTCTTGTTTTCTATTGCCGCGCGGTCTTTATTCCCGCGTGGTCTTTATATTCCCGTGCAGTCTTTTGCTTTCCCGCACAGTCTCTACTTTCCCGCGCGGTCTTTTGCTTTCCCGCGCGGTCTTTACTTAGTAAGCTTCCTTTTTGGACTACTCCTCCTCCTCGTCATTCTCTTTACATGATGACCAGTGTTCCCATATCCATCCTTGTATAGCTTTTACTGCGCACATCGCCCTACACAGTGCGCAGTCACATAGCCCATACTGCGCACATAGGATTGCGCAGTATCACACTAGTATAAGTAGTCACCTACCTCCTCCTGTATTCCCCAGCTAGTTCTACACAATTCAGTGTTGTTACTTAGCACATCCACAAGTCCCAAGTGTGCGCTTTGGGTAGTGAGACTACTTCCTTTTTGCTTCGCCCACAAAAGTCTTCGAACTACTTCGAGTGTTTGCTGTGCTATGTTCCGACGCCCAGCGTTAACAGAAAGGGTCAACACTCTCTAATCCCGAAGTAATAGCTCCAGTATTCTTGTCCGATCCAAACAGTGAATCTATGCGAATTCCCGTTTCACTGTTTGAACAAGAAAACAATCAAATCGTCGACACGTTCGCCCTTATTGACTGCGGGGCAACCGGAAATTTCATAGATCACGATCTAGTGAAAAAGAAAGGATACAAACAAATCCGACTGGATAAACCAAAGAGGGCGCAAAACGTAGATGGATCCCCAAACATTGGAGGGATCATCCGCCACAAAGTGATCCTCACCATCCGGATTGGGGAAGCAAACGAGAAGAGAGAGTTCCTCGTCATCAACTGTGGAAGAGAGAACCTAATCCTCGGGATCACATGGCTTTGAGAAGCCAACCCTTCTATAGATTGGACCATTGGAGAAGTCACCCTACCTGATAAACCACAAACACCACGACACGACTCTCCTGAAGCAATCTACCAAAGATACCTCGTTAGGTACCTGGATCTAGATCAGGATGAAAAGATAGCCAAGATGTGGAAAAAAAGGATGGACAAAAAGATAGAAACCCTCAGGAAAACCACACTCGCCACCAAATTGGCTGCCTAAGAAACACCCAAAAAAGAAAGAATATGAAGACTTCGCCGACGTCTTCGCCGAACGGATAGGAGATGAACTACCACCCTCTCGACCATTCAACCACGGAGTTGACCTCAACTCAACCTTCGTACCCAAAGTAGCTAAAGTATACCCGTTAAACCCCAAGGAAAAAGAGGCCTGCAAAGAGTTCATCGACGAACACCTGAAAACAGGAAAAATCACCCCATCCAAATCCCCACAAGCATCCCCATTCTTCTTTGTGTTACGATTTGGGCCAATGCCCGGACATTTCATTTTTCTTCTCCCTCAACCTTTTACCTTTCATTCAGAGGAGGAATGTCAACATCTTCCCATCCGGAGGGGGACTCTTCCTCACTTCTCATACTTGTTGAGTCACGCTCCACTTGTTGAGTCACGCTCCACTTGTTGAGTCACGCTCCACTTGTTGAGTCACGCTCCACTTGTTGAGTCACGCTCACCATACTTGTTGAGTCACGCTACACTCACTTGTTGAGTCACGCTTCCCCTGTTGAGTCACCCTCAACCTTTCCTTACTTTACGGACCTTTCCCCTCATCATCACATCTCCCGATTGATGACCTACATCTCCCAATCCTATCTAGATTACCTTGCATTACCTTACACAGCACGCGCAGCTCCCACTGCCCTACGCAGTCCGCATAGCATGCATCACCGTGCAACGCACATCATCTCACGCAGCACGCATTGCCCCGCGCAGCATACATAGCTTACACATTGCTCTACGCAGCACCTACTGTGGCTACTGCCTTACACAGCCTCCCAGCCCAGTATAAGTAGTCTACTCTCTTCACTGGCATTTCCCCAGCCAGTTCTACGCACTTGGATGTACTTCTCTCCTCTAGTACTTTCCTATGCAATGTCTGGTCCCCCGAAGTACTTGTGTGTGACAATGCTTTGAGGTTCCTCGTCACACCCACGTCTGGAGCCATGTATCAAGTGCTCTCAGTTCTCAAGAAGCGCTAGAGAGAGTGGTTATATCCTCAGCGTTATTTGTCCAACGATTCGTTTGTACGATCTAACGACGGCAAATCAACGAATCTAACACTTTGTACCAAAGAAAGACAGATCCGTATGCCCATGCCAGGACTACCGATACCTTAACTCCCATACCATCAAAAACGCATATCCACTTCCCCTCATCTCCGATCTCATCGACCAACACAAAGGATCATCCATCTTTACCAAAATGGACATCAGATGGGGATACAACAACGTCCTTATCAAACCACAGGACAGGTGGAAAGCCGCGTTCATAACCCCTATGGGACTATTCGAACCTACTGTAATGTTCTTCAGCATGTGCAACTCTCCAGCAACATTCCAAGCCATGATGAACCACACCTTCGCAGATCTCCTTGCTGAGGGATGGCTAATTATCTACATGGACTATATCCTCATTCACTCCAATGACCCAGCAGTACATCAGGAACAAACTCGTCGAGTCCTCCAAAGACTCCGAGAGCACAAACTCTCCCTAAAGCTAAAGAAATGCTTCTTCGACAAAGCAGAAGTCGAATATCTGGGAATGATCATTCGAGCGGACCGGATTCAGATGGACCCAGTCAAACTAAACGCCATAAACAAATGGCAACCCCCAAAGTCGGTCAAAGCAGTCCGATCATTTATTGGATTCTGCAACTTTCACCGAAACTTTATATCAAACTTCTCTGACAAAGCAAAACCACTACACGACTTAACCAGAAAAGGAGCAAAATGGGAATGGACGAAAGAATGTGAGGAAGCCTTCTTAGCCATCAAACAAACCTTCATCCAACAACCTGTTCTCCAAATGCCTGACCTTACCAAACCGTTCACCGTCATGACCGACACCTCCCTAACCGCCATAGGAGCTGTCCTCATGCAGAACGATAGTAATGGAGACTTACACCCCTGCACCTATCTCTCAAACTCTATCACCCGCAGAACGGAACTATGATATCTACGATCGGAAACTCCTCGGAGTCATTCGCGCCCTAGAGGAATGGAAACACTACTTACAGGGAACAGGACTTCCAGTGACCGTCATCACCGACCATAAAAACCTCACATACTTCAAAGTTCCCCAAAAACTCTCCAGAAGACAGGCATGATGGATGCTTTTCCTTCAAGACTTCGACCTCCATTTCTCCCCGGTATCAGGGACACAAATGGGACCTGCCGATGCCCTGTCTCAACGAGATACGATAGATACCTCCGCGGATAACCAGGAAGTCATCCTTCTCCCCGACGACGTTTTCATCCGCACCCTCGATGTTGCCCTTGTCGAGAAGATTGCCGAATCCACCCCCTCAGATCCCTTGGTCGTTACCGCCTTAAAAGCACTAAACAAGGGCACCCCTCTATTCTCCAAATCATCCTCCCAGGACTGGTGTTAACGCTGGGCATTGGAACGTAGCACAGCGAACACTCGAAGTAGTTCAAAGACTTGTTGTGGGCGAAGCAAAGAAGAAGAGTGTCTCACTACCCAATGCGCACACTTTGGGGCTCGTGGATGTGCTAAGTAACAACGCTGAATTGTGTAGAACTAGCTGAGGAGTACAGGCGGAGACATGTGGCTACTTATACTAGTATGATACTGTGCAACCCTGTGTGCGCAGTATGGGCTATGTGACTGCGCACTGTGTAGGGCGATGTGCGCAGTATAAGCTGTTCAAAGATGGATATGGGAACACTGGTCATCATGTAAAAAGAATGATGACAAGGAGAGGTAGTCCAAATATGGAAAGGGAACTTATTAAGTAAAGGCCGCGCGGGAGAGCGAAGACTGCGCAGGGATAGTAAAGGCCGCGTGGGAAAGTAAAGGCCGCGCGGGAATAACAAGACAAGGGAGAACTTTTAACTAGGAAAAAAGGATGAATGTCATGCGAAGATACTAGGAGAAACGATGAGTCCATAGACATAAGGGAAAGAAGGGTCATAAGGGAAAACCGTAACATTACCCCCTTCGTAGCGTTGAAGCACCTGCTCAACGATCTGGTCCGTCGATATCTCCCTCATTGACCTCATAGTTGGTGAAGTCAAGGTCCCCATTGAGAAAACCGTCATCTTGGTCGAGCCTGTTGTAAACTGGGCAATTGGTGCGAATGTGTCCATATTCGTCGCATTCTCCACATCGTCACCTGGGGCATCTCGCTTGGACATGCCCAGGGGCATGTTTGTGGCACCAGGGGCAGGTATATCGCCCACAGAAGACGTGGACGTGATCAGGTTTTCCGCATTGGTGGCAGC
>JBBPLF010001227.1:0-10688 GCA_038089615.1 Aureoboletus auriporus
CTTCTACGGGCGTCATATTGTACAATTTGCCCTTTTTGGGGACAAATCCTTCCTTCATGTCGATTGCATGATCCCATGGTTTTCTGATGGGAAGACGTTCCGATTCCTTTTTGGAGAAACAGTCCAGGTACTTATGGAACTGTTTTGGCACTAACGCCGCTGGATTGTCATCGTCCTTTTTCTGTTCTAAGAACTTGATGGTGTTATAGGCTCCATGGGCGATGCCTTGCTCTTGCTCGTCGAGGGAGCGCAAGAAAGCACCTCTTTCTGCCAAGAAATGACATGCCGGTGGACAGCGTGAAAGTGTGACCTTGCCGGAGGGCCAGTCTATCTCCGGGTTGTGGGTTTCCAGCCACTTATAGCCAAGAATGATCGAGTTCTTTCCCAGCGATGTGACTTCTGCCACAACTTTCTCACAGTGTCCCTGGTATTGGACGATGAGTTCGACAGCATGCGTGATACTGCCTCCTTGGTTTTTTGATCCGTCAACGTTAAACACAGGGATCGGTCGTGCTAAAGGTTTCATGGGTAGTTTCCTTTTACTAGCCCATTCCTTGTCGACAAAGATGCCATTAGCACCGCTATCAAGTAGTGCTTCGGCAGCATGCCTCTTTTCCTTGGTTGTCGGGTGGAAAACTTCTATCTCCACCAAGACTTCTCTTTTTGGCTTTATGGACCTTACTAAGATCTGTTCCGGGGTTTGTTCTGAAATAGATAACGTAATATTTTTTTCTTTTTTATTATGGGAAATTAAGCCTGCATTTTCCGTGCAGCGTGCTACTTCTTGAGCCATCCCATCGGTCTTCGTAGGTAAACATACTACAGGTATTGTCCTAGTTAGGGAGTCATCCTCAGGCGACGCTCCAATACATTGTAAATAATTGTACTTGTTATACGTAGAGTCCTTTTTAGGGTCCTTTGGCGCACAAACACCCAGTAGGTTTATGCGCCGTATTCTTTTCCCTGGCTCTTCATTTCCACATCATACTCATTGCGGAAGAACGCCCTCATCTGTTGGTAGGCATCGCTTGAGGGGTCAGGAAGTCTGAGCCCAGCAGAATTCCGAGAAGAAGGAGCACCAGCTGATGATTGCTCTCCACCAATGGGAGCCGCCATGCTCATTGAACGGACCTGTTTAAAGTCCGGACACCTTCGAGCGTGTCCTCCTCCAAGGAAATGACATTTGCCGCATTCCTTTTTGGGGCTGCGGCATTGCTTAGCTTGGTGGCCTTCCTTGCCACAATTGAAACACCCACGTTGGAGTGCTCCAATATCCATGGGCTCGCCACGGCCTCCATATGTGCGGCTACCAGAGCCGGACACCTTTGGAACGTAAGGTTCCCTTTTTTCAAATCGGAGCTCGTACTGCTCCAATGTGGTGCCGACTTCTTTGATGACCGTTAAGTAATCATCAGGGTCGTCCTTCCTTTTGCCTTGTTCGAAGATAATATGCATTATGTCCTTGCACACATTACGTTCTAGGAGGTGGCAAGCCTTGGAGTGGGAGGGTTCAGCCCTTAGGTATAGCTGTTCCCAGTCGGTGAGGTAGCGGTGTATCCACTCCGTATTTCCTTGTGCGCGCTTTTCTAGCAGGCGCATTGCCATGTCCTTGTCGAGGGAGGACCTGAATCAACTTTCAACCTCGACTTTGAAAGCTTCGTAGTTGACGGGGCCCCACAGGCCATCCAACAACCGTTGTAATTTGATGCGAGCCCAGGCTCCAGCACCATTTTTGTCGCCTTCTTTTGGACCGATTCTCATGAGGACGGCGATGATTCTCTCAGAATCCCTTGTGAAAGTTTCCTGATTTAACCCCAGGTAGGTTTTCATTTTGATCCACCACGTTTCGAATTCCATGGGGACCCCTGAGTATCGGCCCGGGTCAGGGACCACTTCTACTTTCTTGGAGATTTTAAACTCCATGTTTTGTGCGTTTGGCCGATTAAGTTCAGCCAGGACTGTGGTTCTTGCTGCCGCCGCAACTTCAGTTTCGGCTGCTCGGGCCCTTGCCAGAGCGTCGTTGGCCCTGTCGTTTGCTTGTGCCAGTTGGGCCTGAAGGGCCACCAGCATTTGGTTCATGTTGGCCATCATGGCTGCCATGTCTTGGGTAGGGGGATCCACGTTCATTGCGGGAACGGGGATGGGAGCGTGTGTCGGTAAGTGTGGTGGGAAGTCGTGCAGGAACCTTTCTTCTTCGCTCAGATCGTCTGAGAGCGGGGTTCCTTGTTGCTGGTAGAATGACAGCTTGGGGGCGTGGGTAGAGGAGGTCTAAGTCGATCTCAGACCAATGGAGGATGGGAGTGGGTAGGACTTGTTTGAACTCAGCTACTGCAGCGTAAGATGCAGTAGGTTCTGAGTCCCAAAAGATATTGTGGACTTTGACGTACTCGCCGTCAAAGAAGGAGTTGGGGATGGATGCTTCGGCCCAGTAAGCCGGAAGGTTTTCGAAAAAGGGGCCGTCGAACGTAACGACCTTGATGCTCATAAAATTTTCCACAATCGGCAGGCTTCCTAACCTGTGTCTTCGTCGTTTGGGTTGTCTAGTCAATAGCCACTAGATCAATCCCTCGCTTGCACAAGTCTACCTGTACGTAGGTATTATAGTATACGCTCTCGCAGTACACAAGCGACGATCTGTTTATTGTCCGGGATCTATGCAGACAGTGGCCCTAGTGCACTATGGGCTCAGCAACGTTATCCTTATTTGTAAACGGTGGACGACCGTGTAACAACATTAACTGATAACGTTATACCACACAGACTATGACTGTGACGTTGCTCGGGGAGACTTTGCTTGCATTGCGTGTACTCGCGGCTTTCTTCTTTGTTGTCCTTAAGGACCTTCGTAGAGAAGTGAACGTTAAGGTACAATACTGTGCCTACAGGGGTTGCCTGTATTAAAGCGTCGGGCACTGTCCGGAAGTCTCAACTTCAAGAAGGGCGCGTAGTCGCCACTCGCATTAACCCTCGCGTCCGGGTATGAAACACAGCAGGTAAAGTAAAAGTTTGTCGGGGTGCGGGTGTGTTAAAGAAAGTCAAGTTCTTCTGTTGTCGACCCTAATCCAATACTGGACACAGGCACATACAGTTGATACTGACTAAGAGACAAGAAGGATTGAGGGGAAAGCTCAACGAGAACTTGACTGGAGTTCTCCGTTGAGAATGCATTGTTTATATACTATACAGATGCTGTGCTACTGGTCCATGCGCATGTGGTTATACATGTCTGCCCTAAGGTATGACGTCATGGAATGTTCTGGAATGATTACCTAAGAATATCACGTGACCATGAGAATCAAAGTGATCCGTGACTTGAAAGATGCTAAGTCCAAAGATGAAAGATTAAAGATGATAAGATAAGATAAGATAAGATCAAGGGAGATTAGATAAGCATAAAATTGACAACAACATGTCCAATAGGGATCACATAGAAGAGTAATCAGAATGACAAAGGGAGAAAGAAATAGGGGGCGAATCGTAACACCAAGGACTGTAAACCTGCTGATTGATTTCATCAAGGTTGAGGTTTCAGATGTTCATTCCAGCACGACCTAGTAGACACACATGCTCTCAGAGTGCTTAATCTCCTGATTTATTGTTGATGAGAACAAACTTCTGACATGTTCAAGACAACATGTGCATCATGGGCGCTCACAAATTAACAGTGACTGTCTAAAAGGTGAAATCAGCCTTGGTATGTATTTATGAATCTTGATAAGATGGAAGCTGGTGGAAATGGAATTACCAACACAATCACCATTTTGCATGTGCTGGGGTGCAAGGATGTGCTTGATAGTATTTATCAACAGTTTATAATATCTTATAATGTGTTGGTAAGTCAACTATTTATGTGCGAAGTCGGTCACATTCCTAAAGTGTTACAAGATGATGCAAGGGTAGGGTGGTGTCAGTGATGTGTCATCGCATGTTTGTATCATCAAGGGGCCCAGGAGGTTTATGCCATGTATGGCCCAATATCGCTGTTGCACAAAATTTCGACTTCTGCATATCGTGTCATCTCAGCACTCGGTGCTCAACATTCAATGGCCAGCCCATCTGCTTTAATGATACACTTCAAGTTTTCCTCGCCCTAGGCAAGTTGTTACAATCTAGCTAACCAAATTGGTAGGGATTCCCGGATGTCCGGCCAATGCCAATGACCACTTGCACATTGTATACAAAGATCTTGAAAAGCACAAACTTAACAGTCGTCATGCAAACATTCAGAGATGCAGATCTAAGAGATCTGATGACAACTTGGGAGGCAAGGGGGCTTTTTTAACATATAGTACATAGTACAAATAACAAATATCCTGACACTTGAAACTGCCAAGACTGCCTAATTGATTGTTCCCGCCCATTCAAGGCGAGAGATAATGTCATCAGGTCCCCCATAGAGAACATACTGACACCATGACAGAACTCTGGGAATTTAGGGTTCAGTTTCAGCCACTCAAAATGTCGGATTCCTTCCTTCGGAACCGTAGTACTTACGACAACCCTCACACGAATAACGCACCGAAAGTGCACTTCCTCACCACAAGTCCTGTTCGATCTCAGTGACTCAGATCATAAGACCAATTCTTTCACCGGCACTGACTGCCCGTGCCTCACAATAAACTACGCCTTTCTTCTCTTGTCTTCATCCTTCCCGACCACGTCGGAATCTGTCGTGCTTTCAAGTATTATAGACATGAAAGACTGGCAATGCGATGAGACATCTGTCAGTGTAGTATCACCCAGATCGCGATCTAAAAGATGGGCCGAAAGTGACAGTGCCGGTGACGCCCTTCAATAGGGTCCACCCTGAGGAATCTTTCAGAGATGATCAACACGCCGTGACATGCGGAACATGCTTGATATACGCGTAAAAGTATGACCATGACAATGTCCATTACTGGAACAGCCTGCAATGTCACTGGCCCATCAATCTCAATTTTAAATTTTAGATAAATGGCGCCGACTCGGGCAACCTTCGACGATAGAAGGCAAGTATTATGGAATCTTGACGACTTGGGGGATCGGATAGAAAGCTGCTAATCGAAACTGCCATATGTAAGTGGCGGATGAAAGGTTTGCAATAACGGAATGACGGTTACCATTAGGTAACTTACAGAAGTTTGTCACGCGGTTCCTCCTCAGCTTTCCATCATGATCTTGCTCAAATAGCCCGGAAATGGCTCCGGATATCCCTTCGTCCGCTCCTTCCCTTTCCTCTCTATCCAACAATGAGTGCGAACAACACGTATGTCCTTCTCCCTGTTACCTATGTGTCGTCGTTGAACAATTCATCGATCATATGTCACAGTTTTGGTGCTTACTTGATCGGGGTCGTCGTCTCAGCAACGTGAGTGTATGACACATCATCATACGCATTTACCATTGCTATAGTTTATATGGAGGTCTGTGCCCATGTATTTCATTTCCATCCTATTAACGCATCAGCGTATGTAGTCACCGTCATACAGACCTGGTACTACTATGGTCATTACCCTTCGGACCCGTGGTTCATAAAGCTTCTGGTTGGTTTACGTTCCATCTTTTCTGTTGCTTCCTTTTCAATCTTGGGTTCCAGGTCGCTACCGTTTTTCTGTCGGACACATGTCATCAGGCATTGATCACCCACTCGGGCAAGTAGAATCATACAACCACAGGTACACGTATTCATGCTTCCTTAGCATACACATACCTGGTCACCTACATTGCGTGGCCTGAAGGGCTCGGGACGATTGTTTGGTGAGTACATTCTCGTTCAAAACATCTTGTGCTCAACCCCCATCAGGAGTCTTATTGTAGGTTGTCGTCTCCTCTACCAAACGTTGTTGATCCATCTCGCATTAGCTTGAGGTTTTATTCAATGTATGGCACCCAACTTCGCTGATCTTCCTTCTTTGACGATGGATTTTTAGGGAATAACTGCACTCTTAGTCCAGTCCTTCCTGGCAATGCGTGTATACAGGCGTTCGTGTCTTCTTTTCCGCTTGTACATTACCACTGAGTCCTCTTACAGTCAGCAATAAGAACTGGCTTGCCACTGGTTCGGTGGTAAGTAACTAGTTAGGGCACGCAACCTAGTTTCTAATCTAGTGAATTCTGCTAGATGATAATGGTCATCGCTGAATTCAGTGAGTTGCGTGCTTCCAGATTGAATCCCACAGCACTTAGGCCATCATGTCTACAGGTCTGATTATAGGTTGGTCTCCGATAATTTTGTCGATAGTTGACGCTGACAGTTACGTCACCATCTAGTCTATGCTTCCAAGGGGTATGTCTCTCTTTGTTGTTTGGTTGCATCTTTATATTGTGCCCGTTTAGATTCCCTTGCCGAACATTTGTGCAGCTAGGCACTCTCAAGGTAATCCAGTGAATCCTCTCGAACGAATGCCCAATTGATGATACGCCCAGCCTATTTCGATGGCGGTCAATGTAGTCGCTGCAGTAGGAGACGTCCTTATCGCTGCACTGCTTTGTACTCTATTGCATGGTTCGCGTACTGGATTCCGGAGGTGAATATCTCCATGCATGCCTTCGCTGTTGAATCTGAACACACCTCGGTCAGATCTGACACAATGATCAAGAAGCTGGTGAGCGTTCACGTCAATGGAGTCATGTTTGGTTACAGACGAGTTTGTTTAGATGGTGTTTACCATTAACACCGGTTTTTTGACCAGGTGAGTTTTGCCGTCTGACAGAGGAGCATTTTTATGACGGCACGACAGCCTCTGTGCCATTGCTTCATTCGTATCCGTAAGCAACGACGCGTCGCTCACGAGATTACTCAACAGCTGACGATGTAATAGATTGCTGCATGGCCAGGCACGTTCATTTACATTGCATTTTACTTTTGCCTTGGTAGATGTAAGTACTTTTGTGATCTATGTCTTTTTTACTGATCTTTTGCTCTTCAGTGTACTGCAATTCTCTCCTCGCGACCTTGAATGCTCGCAAAGGGCTGAGGGGCGAGTCCCGCAGCGATGAAATGTCACTCTCCCTTCAAGGTATACAACAAAAGACGAACCAGAGTATGGTGGCAACACCATCAAAAGTAGGTCTCTTGGAGTAGATAATGAATATGGCCTCACCATCGGCATTTCTTCAGCGCACACCAAATAATATTTCTATCATGATCGACACCACGCAAGAGTACGTTCGGGATGAGGTGAGCAACTATGGTGTGTCTTTTGCTTGACTTGGACTCACACTGCAACCTAGCAGTATTCTGCTTCAACCTCAGGCGACATGAAAGGTCCAGAGGTTGTCTAAGCTGTTCACCCCTCGGGGTAAAGTGTTCAGGATGTCCCTGAAAACTTCACCTTCAACGCCCTTTTTGCTTCAATTATCTGTGTTTAATGGCATTTTTTTTGTCGTAATGACGTGTAGCATACCGTTCGTTGTTGGAACTAGTGTCGGTCGCGACTTGGAGTAATGACATAGATTTTTGAACTTGAACTATATTCAAACAGGTAACGGCATTGGTTCATTGAAATGTCAATCTATGTACGCGTCCATGAACTGGATATTAAGAGTTGGAATGGAAAGATGCCATGAAGATCGGGTGTTATCTTTGCTTATTCTCTTTCAGATCGGTCACTCAAGGTATTATTCTTAAGGCATTTAAGGCTATCAATACCAGGAAGGGCCTCGAGCTAGCGTTTGAAGTGCCACGTTCCCCCATGACGCGGTGCCGTGCGCAGCGGCTCGAATCACAGTTCAACTGTCATCGCACTGTAGACAGAGCCGCGGACGAAGCTACATAAAAATTAAGTATGTTGCCAAGTGACTACTACTAGTGGTAGGCAGAATCGCTTGGCAGTCATTGTCTGAGTCCGTAAGCCATTTTAACTACTGAAGTTGTTTGTGATCGAGCCCCTGGGCGCGGCCAGTAGTGTTGAAGGTTTAAATGTTCAGGCTTCCCAAGACCCGGCGGGCCTGGCCAATATGTCCACTTCCCTTCCGCCGCACTTGCATGTTCTCAGCAACCGATACATAAGTAGGTTGATTGGCCAGCTCATATGACCGAAATGAAAATGTCATTTCTGTGCCTCGACTCTGTCAATTCCGATACTTATGGAGAGTGCTGTAAGTATAGGTACAACATCATAAACAATCGCGCATAGCTTGTCACCAGGGCGCATTGCGGCGAACCTCAAATATTTTGGGGTGTCATTGTCATACTCGGCGGCTTGTCGCAGCCAGTCGGGTTGTTAAATCAGCTTAAGTGATACTGACCACAGTGTGATCAAGTACGTGAGATCTGACCAAGAGACGGCGTTGTACAGTTGAATTAGGCTGAATACATGACTTCTTTAAAATTTGGGCTCAAAGTTCAGGGTATGACGGCGGAGTTGCTAAAGACGCAACGGCGTTTCGAACATGATAGGTTCCGGGGCGGTCGGAGTGGCACCGCGGGGGTATCCGATAAGTTGAGTTTTATGAATCCGTTTTTTCCCCGCATCAGAAAGGTCCTCTGTAGAAATCGGTCGTACAGTGATTCGTTTGTGGGCCACGGGATGTTGCAGGGCCGCCTCGATCTCTTCGAATATAACTGCTCTGGTGTCCCAACAGGCTCGTCATGTCACGATATCAGCACGGTGGGCCTTTCGAATAAAGTGGGGTGTCCAACGAAGATTCAAATGTGGGGAAAACCGTGTGGATTTACATAAAACATTTAGCAGTCGATGGTGTTCATATTCACCTCGGACCCGCGCTGTTGGAGTTTACAAACGTCGGTCATTACCATAGCTTACCTAATCACCTTCGTTATTTTCCCTTTTCGTATTTCGTTCGTTCCTCAGTTGACATCCGCTGTGTCACTGAGGTGAGACATTATTCCATGTGTCAGTTAGACAGTAACTCACTAATATGTAGACTTATATCCATCTACAGGTAAGTTGACATCTGTTGTGTCACTGAGACTTATATCTGTCTACAGGTTATGAGCCCTGTGCCCTAACTTAACTCTCATGGAATAAGCTACAACTTGCATACAAATGCAATATGTCAAAAGTTGGAGACTGAGTACTTGAGGTCCCAAAGCTGGATGCTTCAGGGAAAGACTGGCCAGTGTGGAAATGGTGGCTCAAAGTATCCCTCATGGCACAAGGCCTCATAGGTTATTTATATGGCACAAAACTGATGCCTGTTCATCCCTCAATGGGGCAGTCAATTACCTGGGTATTTTCGGGAATAAACCTGAAGTCACAAGAACGAAGGGAATGATGTGTGGAAATCTACTCACATGTAGGTGGAAAATCTGGTAGGTAATAATCAAGAGTAGGAGCCTCTGACCAGAGAGTCAAGAGTAGTAGTTAAGTAGTGTTGTGGAACAGCTCAGGAGGTGAGGTAGTGTTATAGTTTTCCCCTACGACCCGTCTTTTCCCTATGTCTATAGACTCATTGTCTCTCCTCATGTCTTCACCAGACACTCATCGTCTTTTCCTTTCTAGGTTTTCCTCTTCCATTCTGGAACCTTTCAGAACCACAATAACTATATAATACTTTCACCTTCAACCGGAACCACAGGGAACTCTTCAGAACCCTTCAGAACCATGTTTATACTTTGATTACCAACTTTGGAACCATGATGGACTATATTCCTCTCCTCAGTATTGTCTCTCTGATGCAATGCCTTGTACCCCCTTACTGTTAACGCTGGGCGTTGGAACATAGCACAGCAAACACTCGAAGTAGTTCGGAGACTTGTTGTGGGTGAAGCAAAGAGAAGAAGTGTCTCACTACCCAATGCGCACACTTGGGACTCATAGGTGTGCTAAGTAACAATGCTTGATTGCGTAGAACTAGCTGGGGAAATACAGGCGAAGTCAGGTAGCTACTTATATGATGTGAGATACTGCGCAATCCAGTGTGCGCAGTATTGACTAAGTGACTGTGCACTGCGTAAGGCGATGTGCGCAGTATGGGCTATGTATCTGAATGAGTAAAGGAACACGAGTCATCATATAAGGAGAATGATGACGAGGAGAGGGTTTAGTCCATTATGTAAGAAAGGGATGTACCATAAGTGGAAAGTGTACCATAACTGGAAAGTGTACCGTAACTTGGCGTGTTTATCAGGTATGATGCTACATATTTGTCAGGACATGTTTGTCAGGCGTGACTTGGCGCGTTCATCAGGAAGAATGAAAGAAATCTAATAGAGGGAAGAAGATAGATGTTTTGCAAAGACACGAGGAGAGACGATGAGTCCATAGACATAAGGAAAAGAGGGGTTATAGGGGAAAATCATAACATTACCCCCTTCGTAACATTGAAGCACCTGCTCAACAATCTAGTCCCTTGGGATCTCCCTTGTTGACCTCGTAGTTGGTGAAGTTGAGGTTGCCATCGAGAAAGCCATCATCATGGTCAAGTCCGTTGTAAACCAGGCAATTGGCACGAATGTGTCCATATTTGTCACATTTCCCACACCGCTTTCGGGGGCATCGAGCCTGAATGTGTCCTGGGACATGTTTATGGCACCAGGGGCAAGTGTACTTCCCACAAAAGACACAGAGATGGTCCGGTTTTCCACATTGGTGGCAATGGAGTCATTTCTTTGGACGTGTTTGTTACGATTTTCCCTTATAACCCCTCTTTTCCCTATGTTTATGGACTCATCGTTTCCCCTAGTGTCTTTACAAGACACTTATTGTCCTTCCCTAGTTAGGTTGCTCTTGTCTTCTTCTTCC